>BMAO01015707.1:0-196560 GCA_019973975.1 Trichonephila clavata
TTTTTTTTTTTACAAAATATTGAGTTCAATGAATTAATTAACAATGAATACAATTACTTATTTAAAATTTACTTAATACAATACCATCTCTTGTTATGGACAACAAAACTTATTTGAACTGTTTTACAAAGTTATAGTTTTACTTTAATTTTTTTTAAAAATTTAACTCTGAGATTAACTATTGAACTAAAATATGTTTGTCACAGTTCCTTCAATTGTCTCTATAGCGAAAAGGCTTCACAATATTTCTTGAAGATTTCCGTACCACAGGATTGCTCTGCTCACTACAGTTTTCAATTGGAACTTGCAGTTGTTGGTTAATATTGCTTTTGTTTGATTTAGGTGATGCATTTACTTGACTGTCTGCAGAATTGTTTGGAATTCTAGAAATTTCAGTAGTATCACTGTTATAGAGATCTTCTACAGTTCTTGACCAACATGGATTATCATCCTCAGTGTAGTCTTGTCGAATGTGAAATCTGTTTCTCCTGAAAACACCTCCATCCTCTCCTTTTATTATATATGAGCGAGGTTGAGGACCTACTTGAATTATAGTTCCTTGCTTCCAAGGCTTTTTCTTTATGTTTAAACCATACTTTGGCATTTTGATGTAGCATAGGCAACACTGTTGCATGCTTGTTAGCATATTTGTTTTGAATGATCTGCCTTTTCCTCAAAGCTTCTCTTGCTCTTTCAACATCAAATGTTGGTTTTAATTGACCTGGATGTGATGGCAGGAAAGATCTTAGCTTTCTTCCCATTAATAATTCAGCTGGTGATGGCATGTCCTTTGCTGGTTGTATCCTGTAGTCAAGCAATACAACATACAAATCTTTTCCCTCTTCTGCAGCTTTAGTAAGAGAATTTTTTACTGTTTGCACTGCTCTCTATTTGTCCATTTGCTCTAGGAAAATGAGGCGGTGTAACATGATGTTTAATACCCCATTCTCGGAAGAAATTAGTCATCAAATTTGAGTTAAAGGGTGGTCCACCATCACTCACAAGGTCTTCTGGTATTCCATGTGTTGCATAAATGGATTTCATGACTGTAATGACAGATTGCGCTGTTGTACTGTTAAGTGGTTTCAGTTCAACATACTTGGACAAATAATCTATCATTAGCAGATGTTCTTTGCCTTTTAAACAAAAGAAATCACATGCAACTTTTGCCAAGGTCTGCCTGGAATTTCTGGATTGATAGGAATTTCTTTCTGGTTTTCTCTTTGATATTGCTGACAAATTTTGCATTTGGACACATATTCCTCAACATCTCTATTCAAATTAGGCCAATAAAAATATTCCCTGGCTTTTATTTTACTGGAAACTACACCCTTGTATGACACATGGAATAGTTTCAATATTTCTTTTCTATATTTTACTGGTACTACTAATCGCTGTCCTCTGCAAATAATTCTTTCTTTTGTGGAATATAACTCCTCTTTGCAATGCCAATAAGGTTGCGCAGCTATTTTGGTTTTCCTTTTCTCTGGCCAACTATTATTAATGTGAAACAACACATCTTGCATTTCAGGATCATCTGTTGTCATTTTTGCTATTTCCTCCCACTTAGTTGGTGAAGCTTGTGTTAACATATTTATTCTCACAGTTGCCTCCTGGCCTAGAACTTCATCAAATTTATCAGTGGTTGATTGTGCTCTTGATAGGGCATCTGCTATAACACTAGGTTCTTTCCTGGAACATATTCCAACTGAATATTATATTTATTGAGTCGAAGTAACATACGTTGAAGACGAGGAGATATTGTATCATATGGTTTCTTACTACGGCCCAGTATTGGCTTGTGATCTGTCTGTACTGTAACAATCCTTCCATATGTATAATAGTTGAAATGCTCCAACCCATATATCACAGCCATTAGCTCCTTTTCAATTTGAGCATAACGTTGTTGTGTCTGTGTTAATGATACAGATCCATAGGGTACTGGCTGACTTTCTTGAAGAAGCACAGCTCCCAGTCATTTTTACTAGCGTCAACAGAAACAGTTACTACTTTGTTTTGTTCAAAATATTTCAAACAGGGATATTTCATTATGGCTTGTTTTATCAGCTCAAAATCCCTCTGTGTTTGCATCCCAGATCCACACAGAATCTTTTTTTAGAAACTGCCTTAGATTATGCGTTAAATTTGATAGGTGTGGTGTAAATTTTGGTAGATATATTACCATACCTAGAAATCTTTGCAAATCTTCTTTGCAGTTTGGTGTAGCAAACTGTTCAATGGCTCTAATTTTCTTGGGATCTGGTTTAATTCCTTCATCTGACAAAACATGACCCAGATAATTAACTGAAGTTTGTGACAGCTGCGTTTTATATTCATTAAATTTTAAATTGGCCTTTCTTGCTTTCAAGAGTGTTCGACGTAATAATCTGCAGTGCTCTTCCACTGTAGATGAACCCAGTGCAATATCATCAAAGTAAGGATTTATATCTTCATCTTCTTCATAAATTTCATCAATTGCCTTTTGAAATTCTTCAGGAGCAGAGTTCAGACCAAACGGCAATACTAAAAATCTGTACCGCCCCCACGGTGTACAAAATGTGGTTAGCTATGAAGATTCCTCATCTAATGGTAACTGCCAAAACCCATTTTTTGCGTCTAGAATAGTAAACACTTTACCACCTTGCAGCTTTGTAACAAGTGCATCTGCAGTAGAGATTGGGTAATGAGGTCTTTGAATAGCTTCATTCAGTGGCCTGGGATCAAGACAAATCCTTAATTTCTTAGGTGAGTCGATTACAACCATGTTGCTCACCCACTCAGTTGGCTCTTCAACTTTGCTTATTATGCTTGCTTCTACCATATTATTTAGTTCTTCTCTAACTTTGTTATGTATAGCAAGAGGCACTTTTCGAGGGGCTGCTACATGAGGAACAGAGTTTTCTTTTAATTTAATTTTACAATTCTATTAAGTCTTCCTGTTCCCGTAAAAACATCCGCAAATTCTTTCAAAATTAGTTCTGGAGTTTCAATAGGGATTTTATAGATCATATTCAATCTCTGAATCAGCCCTAATTCTCTACAGGCTTCAAGGCCTAAAATTGGACATGAATTTAAACTTGTTACTAAAAATTTATAAGTTTTTCTATACTTTTTAGTTTGACAGTTTAGGTAGCACTCACCTAGAATTGGAACTCTGTTATCACTGTAGTCAAGCACAGCAGTTTTACACTTTCTTACTGCTGGCTTTTCTTCCTATTTTAAGAGTTCTGACTTGGGTATTACATTCACTTGAGATCCAGTATCCAGTTTAAACATTACAGGATTTTTATTTAAATTTTTTCATACCACGTTTTCTATTCATTTCTTTGAGTTCTGCACATTTTTGCCCATTGATTTCTTCCATCACAATTTCGGCATTTTGTACCGTATGCCGGACATTTCTTCTTCTCATGAATTTCCCCCCACATTGCTTGCAATTAAACTAATCTTTCTGATTATTCTTGCTTTGATTCCGATAATTTCTAAAATTCTTTAAAGCATTCACTGTGTGTGTGTGAAAGTTTTTCATTCATAACTGATGCTTGTACATTACTGTTCTCAGCGGCTTTGCATTCACTAACTACTTCCTGTAGTGTTTTGGACTTCTTACTGGTTTCTCTGATCAATCTTTCCTGAAGTGCTTTATCTAATAGTCCTTGAATGATTTTATCACGTAGCATGCGGTCCTGCGATTCGCCATAATTGCATTCAACAACAGCATTACGAAGCCTAGAATAATAGTCCGTAAATTTTTTTCCTTGTTCCTGTTTTATTTCCAAGAACATAAAAGAAGCAAAAATTTCGTTTTGATAGTCTAGAAAATATTTATTAAATTCCTGAAGCACTTGTTGCAGAGTCACACCCTCACAACCATCGTTAGGCTTAAGGTTGAAGGCTCGTAGCTGTTTTTTTCAATTCTCCGCATAAATGACGGAATAGTGCAGTTTTTGTTTTCTCTGGCGCCTCACTGTATCGAAGAGCTTCCAAATAGTCTTCAAAATCTTCTTTCCAATGCCTCCAGGATTCGTTCCCGGTTCAAATGCTGGAATCGTTGGCAAATTGTTTGCCATCTCTAGAACTATTTTCAAGTCTCTAAATTATTAAATTTGAAAGAATTCTGAAGAAAATACGTGGATTCCTTCGTCTGACACCATATAATATAGTGTACAGGACCACAGTAAGCATTTAAGATAGTATTTATTTCCAGTAGCAGAGGTTATGTGATACTTCACGTACTACATCGAAATGGCGTCCTCCTACAAGTTTACATAATATAAACAAGGGTTTTTGTACATGTGGCGCCATCTATTAAATATACTAAAAACTAATATCTAACACTAGGGACGGAGGAAACCACTCGGTCAACGTTAAAAGACAGTTGTCTTTACTGTGACGTCATCCATCGTTATGTTGCGTACGCTAAAGAACGACGCCGCTTCCCTAGGAAACCATTACTTGAGTCAAAAAAGCGGCGAAACAGACGTCACCGTCTCTGCTCTCTCTCTCTGCCATTGGGTTTTTAAATGCTCATTCTCGTTCTGACGGCAACTGGAGCCGACGCGATGTGCATGAGCTACAATCATATTGAAGAATCGTCGACAAACCATACACAAGTACCATGCCCGCTGTACTGGAGGTACTTGAACAATAAAAAAAGAAAATTAATTTGAAATGGGTTACTTTGATACCATAAGAATTATATGTATTACTTGAAAACCGCTAAGGAACAAACAGTACATTTTTAATGCTTATGGTACTATAGAGAGTGAGAATGGCCAGGTTGAGTTAAATATACATTAAAGGGAATTATTTACAAGGGAGGGCTAAAAGTTAGTAAAAAGTAATCGAAACATCGTTTTTAAGGTCAGTCGTTGGATTCCACGAGGCGTTTCGTTGCTGCGGCCTCCTCTCTTCTTCCTGTCGTCGCTCCTCGCCGTCGTCTCCCGCGCAATCGTCATATTCGTCTCTCTTTATCCTCGAACCGCCTTGTCAGCTAGGTGGGGCTCTTTTGGCATTCCGTCATTAACGAATATAGGAAGGATACGATAACGTGCACATCCATTCCTACGTTACTTTATATACTAACTGGTAGATGCAATAATACGTAAAAAAGGTTAAATTGCTATCAATTTTCCAAAAGCTACTGTGTTTTTTTGGAAATCGCATTTCCGTTTTTTGTGAAACATCTAATTGAGATGCACTTTCTTCTGACGATGCCGACGCTTGTATATCATTTTTTTCTAAAATAGATGAAAATTTTCAGTATCTACCTCTGTAGGTTTCTGCTTCTTCAAAATCCTTTTCAAACGTCGTAGTGTAATCTTCTTTGCTTAGGATAGGTGCCGAAATAATTTATTTGCTTTCTTCCAATCTTCTAAATTTGTTTTGAAGCAACTTTTTCAGTGCAATAAAATCTTCGGTTGACGATTTCCCATGTTCGTTTGCTTTTTCAATATTATAAGTGCAAACTGTAAACGACTTCCACAAAGCTGTTCGTTTAGCTTTTTCACTTTCCATTACGATTCGAAATGCGCACGGCAACTATTTTACGTATTTAAATTAATTTTACAGCACCAAGAAACAAACTAGGCCGTCATTTATTCCAATAAATTCTTTTTTTAATGGAACAGCAAAAAAAACATTTACATTTTATCTTGTTGAGTAGTTAATATGATTCATATTGAGTAGTTCACCAAATGATTATGGATTATTTATTTTTATTGTATTTTTAACACCTGGTTTTTGCCAGATGACCGGCACACTGCTTCCCTTGGTGGGTGGAGGCACGCCAGGACGTCTTACCGACGACGCCGCACAGTGGTCAGTTTTCCCGATCTGGCGCACGGAAACCCCAAAAATGAAATTGCGTTTGTGGGGGGGGGTATAGATGAGGTACCGTAGAAATGAAAAATTCTTCTCCAAGTCGAATGATGCGTGGTTGTCGAGGAGAGTAAGATTTATACCATCCAAATCAACTCCAGGTCGACCCTCAAAATCATTTGGGGAATGCAAAGCCACGGCAAAAAGGAAGTCTTATTGCTTCAGCAAGCAAGCAAGAACTAGCATTTGCAACAAGAATGTCAATGCAAGCATAGTTTCATCAGATCCCTACATTACAAGCTTAAGAAAAATTAAAAGAAAGAAACAAGAATCTTTGCCAAAAGAAGTCCTTGGTATGCTAAAAGCACCTCAAGTGTCCTTTTCTCAACACGAGTCCAGTGAACCTAGTGCTAGTGACTCAGAATAATCCAATAACTAGTTCTGTTTACTAGTGACTTGGCACTCTAAAAATGACCTAAGTATATTTTTTTTTGTTTAATTATATTATTTTTAATTTAGTTATATTATTATCTTTCAATTGATATATTACTTTCGTACGCCTGAAAATTAAAAGTTGAAAAATTTAGAGAAGTAGTTAAAGAATTCAACCCCACCCCCTTGTTTAGATTATAAATAACTAAAAAAAAGCTTTGTGATAAAAAAAAAACATTTTAAAAAGTGAAATAATAACTAAAAAAAAGGTGTTACAAATAAAGCAGGATATTTCCTTTGTATTATATTAATTTCTTTTAAAAGCATGCATGTAAAAATTTTTAATTAAGGCATTTTGTATTAATAATTTTAGTTCTTATTCATCATTTGTTTTTTATAAGAATATAATATTTCGACATAATGTGAAGCAAAAAACTATAAATGTGGAAGATATTAGGCTTTTGGTTGAATTTTAGCATATATAACATTTTATTATTTTTTTCCTGTAAAATCAATCCCTAAAGGTGTTTAAAACATCCTTAGAAATATTACAAAAATTTCATGTTAAAAAATTAACACAAAAAGAATAAAATTTTCAAATTTTAAAGAAAAATTAAATTTGTAAAATTTTGTGAATAAGCTGTGCAAAATTTTATCTCGTATCATTTTCTTAAACAGAAACGTTATATGAAATGCTAAAATATAATTTTTAAATACATAAATAAAAAAAATGCTTAAAGGGTGCGAGTCCTTTTAAACACTACGTGTTGACATTTATTGTATATGTACATTGATATGTTTGATTGTATTTGTTTCATATGTTAAAATTTTTTTTTTTTTTTTAACATGCCGCTCTATTTCTTGTATATATTCTCCTATGAGTCAAATTACTGATTCTGTAAATATCCTTAGATCCTTGTTTAAAACTAGTTCCCCTAGGCAATCATTTATTCTTGATCAAATTCAAACTTGACATAAATTAGTTAAGACCCTATATTAACCTTATTTCTTGGTAATAAACAAAAGATAATAACCAATTTACATTAATTACTATGATTTTTGATCATTAGATATAATTATGAAGACTTCAAAGCTATAAAATAATTTCTGTGCGCCAGATCGGGAAAACTGACCACTGTGCGGGCGAGCCATTGACCACATAATTTGAAGCAAATTTTTTTTAGTAAAGGGGAAGAATGCAATAACACAGAAATGTTATAGTCACTCTACTGCAAAATTTTCCCATGTTATATGCTCAGTCCGGGGACTTATGAACCCTACCTCGTATATCATATTTAAATTGAACAGAGAAATGGAATTTATTTTAGCCTGTCAGTTAAAACTAAAATTACTTCACATAAGGTTTTAATTCATATAAGACATCACATAAGGTTTTGTGTATCTGTATTTTTCTTTACTTATTCGATCGATAAGTGAATTAAATTAAACTAATGGTAATAAATAAACAAAATGGTTGGAAGAGAAATTCATTAAGCAACGCACGGGTTTTGTAATGGGGGGTGGGCATTTAGGCAACGAATTGTTTCAAATTTGTATGAAAAAAACAGCCGACGACTCCAATTACTTGAATAACTAACAGATTTGTTAATAGATAAGCAGATGACTACGCGAAGACAAAAACAGCTCATATTCACAAGAAATATTAAAACAGATGATTTACAATAGTTAAATATATATTCATACAAAGCTTTGATATTTCCACACTCTTCAACTAAATTATGACATTATTTTAATCTGGATAAGAACATTTTTAAAGATTTTTTTTTGTTTATAATAGTTCTGTTATGTAAAAAAGTAAATATTGATGGATGTGTGTAAGTATTTTATTATAACTATACCAATTGTATAATTGTCAGAATAATATAAGAAATTTACTATTGCAATTTTTACATTTATATTTTGTTACTAACAGTCTTTGTTATACCTGTTCTACTTAGATATGAGTAATTGTTACCAATATAGTTTATTATGTTACATTTCAAATTAAGAATTCCTTCATGAGAAATAAAAATGCTTTTTATATATTGATATCAAGGGTTCAAAAATGTATTTGAATATTTGATATCTTTCCACAAAATAAAAGATCACTATAACAGAAAACAGGAAATTAAAATTGTTGCTAAGGAATGAGATATTAAAATATGCTTCTAATGAATTTTTAATGCAATCTTAACAGAAAGAGAAATATTAAAGCTGAAAAAGAGTAACATTTTGTGATGAGAGCAATTTTAGTTACTGTCAATGTATCAAACAATACATTTTAAATTATTTAGGATAGTTCCTCTATAAAAAATTATTTTTTTAACCACTTGCACTGGAAAGACGTGACACACACGTCATAATGTTTTTGTCTCAGAATCGCCCACGACGTGGTATGCATGTCATCATGCGATTGTTACAGAAACAGAAACGACCATTCTGGTACATGCGTTAGTTAATTTTTTGTCAGCGCAAGTGGTTAATGGAGTTCAAAAAAATTTTTCAAAACTGAAGCAAATCAAATTAAAAAAAGAAGTCTTTATCAAAAAAAATCAGTACTTATGTATTATCACAACCTATTGACGACATTTATGAAACTAAGCACAATTGCTAATGCATACGACATATGCAAAATTGGGGTTGCCAACTTAGCGAGTTATCTTGAACATTGGCATTTGTTGCGATAATACATAAATACCAAAAATTCTTGTCAGTTGAACAAGCGATTGTAATTTGTCTGGAAAAAAATTATTTACACAAATCACGAAAAAATTAAGTTATAAATTCTGAAAAGCTAACTTAAGTACCTTTGATCATCAAATGTTCATCTTTTTAATAGTGCACTTTTTTTTTTTTTTATAAATAAGAACTTATACAAAAACAACTTGTTAGATTCAGAAACAACCAGCTTGTATTCTTAATTTTTTTTTAAAAATTGAATTTCCCTCAACATCAATTTTTAAAAGCTTTTATTTAACTTACAATGTATGTAATTTGTTCGGGTGGAATCTTGCAACTCAATTTTGAAGCTGAAATTTTGTATACACGTTTAGTTTGGATGACAATGCATGTTTTGACCATTTATA
Organism: Trichonephila clavata; assembly: GCA_019973975.1. Lineage (NCBI taxonomy): Eukaryota > Metazoa > Arthropoda > Arachnida > Araneae > Nephilidae > Trichonephila > Trichonephila clavata. The sequence goes on from BMAO01015707.1 coordinate 9,339, forward strand.
TTCCGATATTGCAATTAATTAAAAAGATATTAATTAAAAACTTTAAACTAGTTTTGGGCGCCAACTTTGATATATCTGCATTTTTGTAATAATGTTATTGTTACAACAATGACAAAAATTGGCGTCGAAAATCGATTTTCAGCCAAACTGGAATTTCATAACGTTGCTCTATTGATTGTATTAATTAACTTTGTCTAAAAAATAATTACATTTCTACAACGTAAAAATAATCTAATTTCTACAATGTATGAAATTTTTTTACAAATTTCTATCTATTTTCTTGGATTTAAATTCAAAACAAAAAGTAGAGCTATTTTTCAAGTAGATTGGTACATTGTATACCTTTCTCAACGCTGCCAAGTTAAACTAAGATGGAGCATTGTAGAAATTCTTTAAAAAATTTATCTAACTTTAATCTATGAAACTCAGACAAACAAGATATCAATCATTGGCATGGCCAAGTAATTTTAGCGCGTTTTTCACAGGTTGTATTTTTTAATAATGCAACTAATGAACTTTTTACTAACAGAAAATAGTACTATCTATACTTTAAAAAAAATTTTAATTAAATTTTTTTTTTAATTTTTAAATTATTAAATTTAAATATGATTCGGCTCATCTAGGGCACAAATGCGACCAAATGCCGAAAACCCGAGGTCAATCGGTTAATTATTGGCTGAGAAAAAGGTACGACAAAATATGTAACGAAAACGAAATTTGCGTCCTAATAGCGCTTTTTTTACACTACATGAAAAACGCGCTAAAAATAATTACAGAATAGGAAAGATCATTTATTTCGTCCCGATACGGTATAATGTTTTTTACAAAATATTAATATTTGTATTTCTTATGATTTTTTAGCGCGTTTTTCACGTAGTGGAACAAAAGCGCTATTTTCGTTCCATATTTTGTCGTACCTTTTTCTCAGCCAATAAGCAACCAATTGACCTCGGGTTTTCGGCATTTGGTCACATTTGTGCCCTAGATGAGCCGAATCATATTTAAATTTAATCATTTTTAAATTTGTTTTTTTTTAGTACAGTACTACTTTCTGTTAGTAAAAAGTTCATTAGTTGCATTATTGTAAAATACAACATGTGAAAAACGCGCTAAAATTACTTGGCCATGTCAATGATTGATATCTTGTTTTTAAATACGACAAAATCGGTGCGTTTTTATGAAAATGTCTAAATCATTGCGCTTGAATTTTTTTTGTTTAAATGAATTGACATACCGCACTAAAACAACTCATGCTTTGCTTTTTTAGAATCAGTCATTTAAAACATAAAATGCCAAAAAACTTTTTTTTTTATGTTTTTTCAAAAAAATACTCAAAATTTTAATTAAACATTTAACAACTTCGTCATTTATGAAGAAAATCTCATAAAACTTTTTTTTTTTCGTGTTTAGGACAATGTTACCCAAGATCTGTACGAAGATTGAAAAAATTGCTTAAAAATTACGGATTTAAGGTGGACTTCTAAATGTACTGAAAAAGTCAGGGTACTTTAACTTAATGAAATCACATTATTTGGATATGAAACTTTTGTTGAGAACGTAAATTACTCATATAAATACACCTTAAAATGTAAAAATGTCAGAAATGGTCTAGAAAATTTTTGAATTACGAAAAATACATATATCTTTGCTTCCAAAATGCTCGGACACCATGTTTGGCAAGCTTTATTGTAATGACTGCAGATGGCGCCACGTGTATGCAATCTACGTACAAAACTTTTAAAATATTACTTTAGAAGAAAATTGAGCATAAACTGCTTAAATACACATTAAGAATACTTTATTTTATGAAAAAGAATATTTTGCTACATGAATAATGATTTTAATCACTTCAGAAACACTAATTCTGCTTTTTTTATTTGAAAGGGGGAGGGGTAAGAGAATTAAAGTAACCCTAGACTACGTCATGAGAACACGTCATTGTTGGGGAAGAATGAAAGAAGGAAGTTCTGACAATTTGTTTCCAAGATGAAACGGTCAAGTGACCTTGAGATAAGGTTGAGGGAACAGGATAGCTGTTTATTTCAGGGAGAGGCGATTGGAATCTATTTTGGGACTGAAAAAAGGGGGTTATTGTGGGGTGTATAATTTCTTAGTGAGTGAAACATTTGTAGAATTGTCATTTCAACCAGACTGAAAGCTCTTAAAGCTAATTTCTGCAGGGAGTGGTCAATGGATGCTATGCACCGGGACCCTAAAATAATCAAGAATTAAAAAAATATACTCTTGCATATGAAAACTTTACAATACTCCTATTGATGTCAATATGGCGAGATGTAAAATTTATCATAAACATTATTATTATGGATATCTAAAATTCGACAATCTTCAAAATAATTCTTGATGTTACGAAAGTTTAGTTTTTGTTATCGATTTGGGAAGCTCCCAAGAATCCCTACCTCAATGACTTTTTAGAAGGTATAATTTAGAGAAGTGGACTTATATTAATAAAGTAGCAAAATTTTTATGAAGAAGCATGGTTGTTATTTCAATAGTAACTCTAAAAATAATGTGAATGTTTCAAAAATCTTAATTCAGGCTCTGTAAAGAAAAATCCTAACTATATATACATAGAAAAAATATTACATAGAAGTATTTTCAATGAAAAGAGAATATTTTGAAAATGTAATTTTTCTTCATGTTTTTGCTATAGAATTACATTTAAACAGTTTTAATGTAATGGAATATAATGGAAAATTTTAATCGAATTGTTAAGTAATTACTACTCTGTGCTAATGGATCACATAAGCAGAATAAAAAATTCGTAAAACGGAAAATTATGCACAGATCTCAAAAATAAGTTATTTTTGTATTTGGAAAGGAAGTCCTTTCCGAAATTAAAGCAGCTACGTACAGAAGGACTGCACTCTTAAAATTTCCCATTAGGAAAAAAATTCAATCAATATTAGATATGTAAATTTTGAAGATAAAAGATTAACTATAAATGAAAATTTTTACAGGGTTTATTAAAGTAATTTATGTGCCTGGAGCAGGATTAGCAAAAGAAAGAGAGAGATTAGTGTCGCTCTATAAAGCAACAAGAGGGCTATTGATCACAAACCTCGTAATGTTCAACCTCGGTCGAGTAACAAGAATGACACCTGAGCTGGCATCCCTCTTTCCTAACTACCACATAATTGAGAGGAATGGCCTCATCTACACGGAGGGTCTTTAGTGGCAACAGGATTTGAGCCCATGACACTCCAGACATGAACTCGTGACCATAACCACTAAGCTACTGCGCCCACCAGGAATAGCAAAAATTCTATTGAAAAGGTTAAGGGAGTCTGATAACCAATCAGTTTTTAATATATTTGAAGTTTTCTGAGAGTTGACAATCTCAATATTCGACAGTTTAGAGAGAGTGATTAGTTTAGCAATCATTTTAAAGCATTTTTCCATTCTTAAAAGTTTAATTAAAAACTGGAAGGAGGTACCGCCCCCTCCCTTATCTGCCTAATCGCGGACCAACTCCCATTGTACAAATTATGCAACTCAATCACAGCTCAAATTGTAAAACTGTAATTTCCTTGTATTATGTAGTTCATACGGTTTTTTCTTCATAATTGGCTGTAAAATTTGTAACACATCGTCACGTTTAACTATTTTTGCACGTTCATGCAAAGCCTCCCTATCATAAATGTAAATTTGTCCAAACTGTGAGTTTGCTCCATTCTGTAAAAAAGATGTAGTTTCTTTTGTTAACTTCACCTTAAAAAAACCTTGAAATAAATTTTTTACAGCATCATGAAATTTTTTTTGTATATAAAGAGAGATATTTGGGAGAATAATCGGTTCGTTCAGTGAAATGGCTATTAACTCTTACTTTTACTACTAAAATCGTTTCTGTTCAGTTATGTTTCGAGGTTTTTAATTTTTAAAGAGCAATATTTGTGTTTTTACACATAGTTAAAAACCTTAGAAGCTTTTTTTGCTTTCATTAATTTTTTCCTATTGAGAAATTGCCGGGCTCAAAACATTCTTGTGTTACTAAAAGACAATATTTGGAAGAGGTGGAATACTACTGAAAATTATATGACTTAAAATCAGCCCTTTTTCAATGAGACTTTATTGAGTTCAAGTATTCCGTATACACAAATATAACTGAATTTATCTATGATATTACAAAATGTATTATAACACTATAGTAAAATAATTTCATGTCATGTAATAAAAATCAAACTTTTTAAATTGCACCGACTTAATACTGAGAAAAAATTAGATGTTATACGTACAAACTTGGGGGTTTCAAATTTCAGTTTGTATCATTATTATTTTTATAAGTGTTTCAAAACTTTTTTGAAAGCATCATGATAAGATTAGGCTGAGTAATCTCTGTCATCGTATATATATAACAAATGCTATCAATTTTATGTAAAACATATTTTAAATATAAAAAATATATATATCCTCATATAACATATTTAATTAAAGTAGTGTTTTGATACAGTGTACATAATTTGGATAAAAACATTTTTTTAAATTAGATCTTTAGAGGCATTATTAATTTTTGTTTCATGCCTTTAGAAACTAACTGTGTTTTTCTCAGACTTTTCAATTTTGAGGATATATTTCTCCCAAGGATTTTTTCTGTTCAAGATAATATTGAAAAAATTTTGTAGAATTTTTATATATATATGTTCTTTAAAATTTAGTATGGATTTCGGTCTGAGAGCACTAGTTATTTTTTCTAAAAATCTTAAATTAATAGTTTTAAAAAATTTGATATACTTTCCATAGCTGTAAAAATAATTAAAATTCAACAAGGAATTTTTAGTAGGGAATATTAGTTTGAAATGTTCAAATCCATACTAACTTTTGTTCTCAATAATCTTAAGAAACAGAAATCACTGAAAATAACTAAAAAACTTTAAAAATTGAGTATTTTACAAGAAAAATTTGTAATTTTTAAAATTAAGACCGGTAAAAAAATTTTTATTTGAAGAATAAATTTAATAATATAATCTAAAAAGAAAACACAAATTACTTTCAATATTACTGTCTTTAAAACGGGCACTGTGTACCCTTAACATCACTACTCGAACTACTAACATATTTAAAGCAATCCATTATTTTTTCAAGAGCGTACCATGCCCAACCATAGATATAAAGATGAAGGAGAAAAAAAAAACGGAATTTAAAAATTGCTACAAAACACACACGCACATATATATATATATACTAACCGTTACCCGCCCGCTTCGCTGGGTATTTCATGACGTTTTATAAATATATACTGTTTATATATATATATATACCTGTAACTCTCGACTCTTGATATAAAAAAAGAACAGGACTTCTAATTTGTATTTTCTAAAAATTTTAAAAATTGAAGTATAGAAGGATGTTTGTACCTTCGTACACTATAACCAAGTGGATTTTCTGCGAAAGGAATCTTTTACCAAATTTCAAGACTGTACGTCTAATAGTTTAAAAACCAATTTTCATATCTGTAGGTTGAATAGTTCCGGAGATATCGTGATTAGTCACTCAGACAGTGAGTCGTTTTTCTCCTTTATATATATAGATAGATAGATATAACCCAAATTTGCTGGTCTTAATTCAGTAACAGCTTTAGAAATCATAATAGGTATCCTTTTTAGTCCATTGACTTTTTTGGTTTCTTCCATTTTTATTACACTATATATATATATATTCATATATACACGTATATATATATATATTCACATATACACGTATATATATATATATATCGTCTCCCTCCACTACTTCTCTCTACAAAAATAAAACTTCGGAAATTATATTTTTCTTCAAGTCCCAACTGAAGATATACTAAATTTTTCTTCAAAAAATTTAAAATCCCTTCCCTCTTCTTAGCCCGATGGACTTTATTTTTGATATCCAAGACAACAATCATTAACATGCTCGTGAATTCACTGAAGAACTTCCTCTGTAAATCATAGTAACGATAGGTTTCCAGAAAACAACAGTTATCTTTATGACGTCATCCGAGTTGCAAACAACGCCATCTGTTGGATAAAGCAGATTTGTGAAATTTCGAAGACGCTCTTAAGAAAAAATTGTGTTTTTCGTCTAGTACACTTTTGCAAGAATTCATTTAGCTAGACTGTTCGAAAATAACCGGCAAACACCTAGCAATAATGGTGCATTGAATGAGATGAATAGACTGAGAAACTTGTCCAGGGATAACTAAAAAGTTAAAAATAAATTAAAAGTAAAAAAACCTTTTAAAAACAAGCTTTTATTTAAACGTGCTAAAAAGAATAAAATAAATTTTTCTTTAAAACTTTTTTTACTATCAACTTATGTCATTACACAATTTATATGATATAAAAGCTTGTCGCGAGATTTACCTCTGCAGATTAAACAAGTAAATTACAAAACTTGATCTGATTGAAAAATTTATTTTATTCTTTTTAGCGTGTTTAAATAAAAGCTTGTTTTTAAAAAGGTTTTTTTACTTTTAATTTATGATTTCTTTCTCCACTGACACATTTTGATGTGTTACGATATTATAGTAATTAATTTTGATAACACATGAGTACTTTCAAATCATGCAGTTTATCTACTGATACTAAAAATAAGGTAAAATGTTAATTCATTTCCTTTCTGTTTTAATGTTTTGACTTTTTGTTGTAACACTAAATAGTCAAAAAAATCAAATTTGAAGACCACAAAGAAAAACAATGTGAAATCTTATTCATTCTTATTTCAAATATATTGATCTAATACTCCATATATCTTCAAAATGCACAAAAATTTAAGAGATCAAATCCTTACACAAAGCATAAACAAAAACTGTCTGATTTGATTTAAATATTTACAAAAGAAGCAGGCGTGTTGAAAATGCCAAATTGCCAGCATTGTATGTTATCTGCATCAAATCTTTACTTCACTAAAAATATAATAATACAAGTTTTCTATTATTTAAACTATTTAAAAACAATTTGAAAGATTTTTTACTATTAAAAATATATAAACAATGTTTTCTATAGCAAATATTATAATTTTTAAAGAAATGGCTACATAAAACAATGTTAAATTTAATAAAACTGTTTTCAAAATCTAATTCACTGACAAGAAAAAAATATTAAAGGTACCTGCATATGAGCATCAATGCAGCAAAAATTGCACCACGCAAATTGTGCCATAATAACAAAAAGATTTTTACATGTTTTATTTGGGAGGAAAACAAATCAATCAGATTTTAATGGAAATTGGCGAGATTCGCCGAGAACAAATTTGGCTGCAGGGACATTAATTTGCAAGTACCGTATTCAAGTTGCAAAAACAGAGACGAGTTACCAATAAATTAATAAAGAAGTTTCCTCAGGTTTTTTTACACATTTTCAGACTAACACCATTTAATTAAATAAATTTTGTTTAATATTTATTCTAAATGGGATATTTAGAGAAAAAGAAGCTATATATATTAGATCAAAATAAAAGTTTCAATTTGTTCTGAAACAAATTTTTTTTAAATATTGAAAGAAATGAAATTCCACTCACACACATACACACAAAAATTGTATACTTATATTTGGCTAAAAAAAATTTCAAATTTTTTTATTAAAACAGAACAGTTTCAAAAATTCTGATAACAAAGTAATCAAACATAATCAGTTTAGTATAAAAATAATTTTCTTCAAAAAACAGATTATCTTTCAGTACTTCAATACTACTTATAAAAACTCAATCTCATTCTTTACTAACAATGAAACTAAATATTAATCCTAATTTTTGTTAGAACTCTTAAACAAAATTTTTTTTTTAATATACAGTAAGACACCGTTTAACGCTGTTTCAGTTGAATGCTCTTTTATTTGAATTGTGAGATTCCCGAAATTGCATGCATCTTAACGCTGTGTGCAATTTTGGGGAATCTCACAATTCAAATAAAAGAGCATTAAACCGAAATAGTGCTAAGCAGGGTCTTACTGTGTTTATATATTCATCATTACATGACATCCTGGCTATTTTTTATTTCTATACCTTACTATTTATAAATACACTTTGTAAAATGAACGATAAAGTTGTTGCATTCATTGTTATTACATATTAGTTTAATGTTTATAAATATATTGCATATGAAACAATAGAGGGTAAAATATTAAATTTAAAAAATGTCTTCATGAAAACTATATACCAGTTGTTTAACAAAGATATTGAAATCCTATTTTTATATCGTGAAATTTACATTAAGATGTAGGTACTTTATACTCTAATAAACTGAAAGTGTAAATTAAATCTAATAAAAATAATATAATTGGAATGAACAAAAAAAATTTTAGAAATGAAAACAAAACTGCATTTGTTATATATGTCGATTATATTTACATTTTCATACACATAATTTATAACAATAACAAACATAGTACAAAACCGCAGTGTTTTATACAAGCAACTTCAATGATGATTAACATTTTAAAATATATTTCCAGTATAAATAATTTCTGCAATAATACAAAATATTCTAGAAATTTCTGCACATCCCTTTAAGTCAAAAACAATAAGAGATGACCACACAAATGAACTTCTATAAAAGTACAAAATTAACTTTTACATGTTTTAGCAATTTCTAAATGCCTTTCTACATCTAATTTAGTTTGTAAGAAAATCGAGTTATATATTATGTGAACAGCAACATCTTTATGGTATGATAAATCCATCAGTAACTGTAAAAGAAGGAAAAATAAAAATATTATATTTACATATCTTTCATTCAAAGTCATTATATAACATAAAAGCTATTGCCATGGTGCATGAATATTTTTTTTAAAAAGACAATAAATAGTAGAAAAAAAGCTAGTTGTTCTTCCTATTTTGTTGATTATATAGGAGTGCTACTCATTAAGCATAAGTAATATAATATAATAATAATCATACAATATAATTTAATAATAATTATTATATAAAAAATAATTACATAATACACATTAAAATTAATGGATTAATAATTGTTGATAACTTGCAATATTCCAAAAACTGTGAGTTCCTTTAATGAATTTGATCAAACAAGGAATGTTTAAAAATGTGTTATTTAAAAGTAAAATAAAATGGAAATGTGCAATTTGCAGCAATAATTAAAAGCACAGCCCTCATATTTTTTTTTTTTTTTTTAAATATTCTGGTACTCACCAATGACATTAGAAATATCCATATTCGAAAATAGCACAAAATACAACAGAAGACGGAAGCAGCAGATTGAAGAAAGATTGCAATGGAAAATGGTTAAATTTTTGAAGAAATCCAATTAAAATGGTTACCATGGAAACAAAACAATAAAATTATGTCATCCCCATGGCACAACCACATTATCACACGATAAAAATATCACAGTAACCATATTGTTATCGTTCATTTTGGCGATTGTAAACAACTTGGTGCATAGTACTCCTATATCATTTAGCACCGATTATATAAATAGTTAATTCATTCAAATTCCAGTCTTTGAAATTATTCCTTGTTTTTCCTTATACATTATCTTATTAATTTCTTTGATATAAATGATTTTTTTCCCCACATTAAATACTGTTCTTTGCAATTATTGTACAATCTGGATGACTATTAAAAAAATTCATTACCACAAAACTTCCACACAGCAGCTTGCAGAATAATTTACTTGGAAAAAAATTGCTTCATTTAAGAATTTATAGTGACTTGTAATAAACTGTCTTTGCCAAAATTCTTTGTAATATCAAATAAACTCACACAAAAATGTTAATTAATTATGCAACTGATAATTACAAGGTAAAAAAGATTATACAAAAAAATTACATCGAAATCTATAACTTAGAAAACATATTACAAAATTTGTTATACATTGGTCATGTAAAAAGCAAAATAATAAAATTTGTTTTAAAAAATTATAATTTACTCTATCAATAGTTTCATTATTTTATTTTATTTCCAATTTATAAAAGATGAAAATATAAAAAGTAAAACCTATGATGAGCAAAAATAAAATATTTGCATAATAAATTTTTAAAATCACAAGAAATGCATATTTAAATTATGTTAATAAGCTGAAAAATTAATCATTAGTTACCTGATTTCAATTACTGTTTGTATGTTAATCAGTAATAATAAATATGTATTTTATCAAAATTAACCAAACAGAAAAAATATTAAAGTTTTTAAATTTTATGATTTATACAGCTTAATGAAGAGCTAGATTACAAAAATACTGAAAACATATGCAGATTTTTCTTTGACATGATACATTGTTATGGAAAGTTTAGACTTAGTTTACTTCTCCCAAAACAATAATGTGGTCAGAAAGATCATTTCCAGATCAAGAGATATTTTTCTTTAAAAGAATAGAAGTGACCAACCGAAATAGGGTTAAAAATAGATGTATCTGGAAATTCCAGAAGGGAGATACAGAGGAGCAACAGGGTAAGAAAAAGTTTGAGAGCGAGTGACTTTTCATGATCTTATGCAATATTCTGGCTATGGATTTGTACTGCTGTGTGGGCTCCGACTCATTATAGGATAATATGTGCATTGATTATTTCCTACTACTGTAAAATCTGGTGTATAACCAGCACTTTTAACCTGAAAAAAAGGATCAAAATTTACAGGTGCATGTTATTTGTTGAACATAAAAATGATGGCTTTAAAAATAAAAGAAAAAGAGTTGAGCATAAAAAAAATCATTCTATTACATAGATTGAAATACTGTTCATTTAAAAGAAATGATATTCCTTGTGAACTTAAATGGTTGTGTAGTTCTACAAGAGTATATTATTTTTTTCAAAAGCTTGGAATAATACCTCAAATAAATGACCTCAAAACATAGTGTTACGCAGGTACATTTCAGGTTTTCTTCATAAAAAAAGGGGGTGCACATTTACAGCGAATATACCTAAAAATTAAAAAATGCAGCTTCCAAGTATAGGTGCATGTTATATATTGGAATACATTATACGCCAGATTTTACGGTAATTAAATTCATTGTAAACACTAGATAGTCCTAAAATAACTTTCAAAATTCTTTGAAAGAACCTGCCAGTTATATGGACCTTTCCAACATTTAAAAAACAATACACCATGTAATTAGATATATATTGTGGTGGCAAATTTTTTTTTATTTCAGTCAATAGGTACACCCATTTTTTTCTACTTTTTATCTAAGAAACAATTGAAGGTTCTCATTTGTTAAAATCAAAAGTTGGATCCCACGCCTCATAATGGTAGGAGTAGGCAGCGTAGGCAATCAAATGAGTGTAGGCAGCAGCATGTTAGTTCATGTCACATTCTGATTTCAACTTCCCTCACCATTAGTCTGCTCTGGTGGCTGTCCCAGTCAGTTACAAGTGTAATGCTTCAAACTTGAAAAGTGCTCTGACTGAAATATTTATTTAATTGGCAGTGAAACTCATTGTACTACTGGTGCTATTTTTATAATTTATGCAAGTTAAAACCATCTTTAAGTAAAAAAGCTTGTATAGAAGTATGCAAATAACTTTTATTTCAGAAAAGAGGCAAAAATATCTGCAGCATCTTTTTAAGTAGAAGCAAGTATAAAAACATAATCACGCAGACACAAACTTCAAAAAAAAGAAAAAGACTGCTGTACATTATATCCACAATAAATTATAGTTTAAAAAAAACTAAAAAACACGCTTTATAGTGAATCAACTAAAAAGTAAAAAAATAATTCTTAATATGAGAATACAATGATTAAAAAGAAAATTAATGTCATTGGGGGTAAAAGTGTGCAGTGCTCTATATTAATTGTTATAATTTCTTACTAGTTCTATTCCGAAATGCTGAGTTAATGTAAAAATGTAGTACAAAGCAACCCATGCTTTAACCCCAATGGCATTAATTTTCTCGTTAATCATTTTATTCTTATATTAAGAATTATTTTTTTACTTTTTTGTTCGATTCACTATGAAAATGTGTTTTTTAGTTTTTTTTAAACTATAATTTATTTTTCATTTTTTTAGTTTGATCTAAAATAAAAATGTGTTTTTTTTTAAGTTTTTCAAACTATTATTTACTTATTGTTGAATTTATCCATGAGCTTGATATTTAAAGCCAGAAGGGGGGGGGATTATGTAGCTGCTGGAATTAGTATTGCTCTTCAAGGATATTACTTAACGGGTCCAAAAGGTATTTATTCTCTCCATATACGAGGTCTCAGATCAGTCCCATATCATTATATTTCTAAGATTCCGTCTCTTTAGTTACACTAACTAATAAAAGTGTGTTAAGAAGAAATATTAAGTGTCAATTGTATTATCACCTTTTAAACGTATTGCTATAAAGTTAACTCGTATCATCACTTCTAAACGTATTGCTTTATAAAAATAAAAAATATTTAGCAGTTAGAACATAAATTGTTTCTTTTTGCATACACGAGTCTTTTTTTTTATCTTCATTTTTAAAAAAACCAGATAATTGTTTATATTATGCTAAGAAATTGCAGGTGTACACACACCCTTCCCTTTCACACATAAAGAGAACACTTTTTTGTTTGTTTTATTTCTATTAACCACAAGTTTATTCATTTTTAGGGTTGCACCTTAATCTTTTAGTCGCCAAATCTGGAAATGGTGCATGGAATTAGTTGTCAAATCTGGAAATGGTACATGCAATAAGTTGCCAAATCTGGAAGTTGTATACGGCATTAGTCGCCAAATCTAGAAATCATTTTTCCTGATCAGGACAATGGAACAAAATTATGAAATTATTGTATTGTCATCGGTCCTGGACAAGTGAGCAAAATTTCGAATTAATCTGACCTTTTAAAGTGGGTAAAAATTGAGTTCAAAGATTCCATTACATACACAAGTGAAACTTATAAAAGCACAAGTTGAACAATTTGACATTGGCAACAGAAGAAAAGGTATTGGGTCAGCTAATATAAAAACAGGCAGGTTATAGTTCCCTGTAATTTGGAGATTGTTTGCTATTGCATGGATTCATCAAAAGAATCATCAAATGTTGATATTTATTTACCTGGTCTTTCACTGAAAATTATACCCAGACTCCTCTGGTGGCAGACAGATTTAGATAAAAAAAAAATATAATAAAACATAAAAAATATGGAAGGAAATTTTATTTTAGGTAAAAAATTATATAACTGTATTTGGTTGATTATACTTAATCAATATATTTATTAGTTATACTTGATCAATGCTACATTGGTCAGAGTAATGCTGTTTTTATACTGAAATCTGCAGATGAAGAGAAAAAACAATTTCTACTCCAAAGAGCTAAAGACCACAAGAAAACAGTATCTGGATGGAAAGAAGGCTATTCTTAAAAGAAAATTTATTTAAGTATATTGTATAAAAAAAGAGAATTTGTAGTTTCATAGGCCCTTTAAAAGATGTTATTAAGCAATTTTAAGAAAAAATCATGCAATTTCCCAATATAAATAATAAATATATTATTTCAAAAGCTTAATTTTTTTTTTTTTTTTTTACTTTTATCTATTTTCAATCAAGCTCATTCAGGCATAAGTTACCATTTATACATTGATGCAATATATTATAAACTTACACATTATGGTAAAAGGGAGGGAGAATTTAGATGTGTAAGCTTTTTTAAAAAAGTGCCAAGTTGATTTTTCATAATTACAATAAGGATCATCTGAATATATACAGAAAGATGAAAGAAGAAAAATATCAAATGGAGAAATCAAAATCAAATTGTGGGTAAGCAAGAAAATTAGATGTCAATAATCTTGCACTTAAAATTAAACCAATATATAAATTTAAGTTAATATTATATATAATTTATGCGGTATATTGAGCAAAGTATTAATGAATTTTGAGTAAATTCCTTAAAAAATTGAAATACATGGCTAGCTAATAACTGATACTTAGACAAAGCAATGATAAGTAAAAAAGAAAAAAAATATTTCTGTATCTTTACTTTGGGAGTTAGAAGGAAATATTGAGAGCAAGAGCCACTCTTTGCAGCATCAGCAACTAGTTGGTACATTTTCCTTTCATTTACTGCATCCATTCCCTACAAAATAGATTTATAACATGAATTAAAAGAAAACTTTTATTTCATTTGGTGTTAAATAATGCTTTCAATAACAGTGTTTTTATCTATAAGATTTATTATACATACACCAAAGGGCCATAACGTTCTAACAACCCCTAAGAACAATGAGCTCACCCACAGACAAAATCATGGTGCTCACTTGGCTGACACTGGAGTATATAAAGTGCCCATGCACTATTTTATAGTAGATGTAGACTGTTTAGTGACATAGAAGATATAGACTGTTTAGATTGCTGTTCTCGTAGACCAACACCTGGGAATCCCAATTTCAAAAATAACTTGTTTAGTGGGCTCTTTATGTCAAACCATGAAAAATATTTATCCAAAGTGGTGCAAGCACACTGAAATGACTAATCTTAGTTATCGAAGTTTGTCGGCTACAGCACTTTAATTTCAGAGAACAGTGGAAACAGTTTCACATAGGTCCTCATGTTTGAAAGACTACGATGGCTAATATGGCCAGCAACTATAACAAAGGCAACCCAGATAGTGTGTCTCAACACACAGTACTGCATATGAGTTTCACAGATAACACCTGAATCACATCCCTGCCTATATATAGACAGCCCATCATCACCAACAAAACCAGCAATGGGCCATAGAACATCAACATTAGACCATAGAAGGATGGAAGAAAGCCCAACAAATAACATTTACTGGTCAATCACATTATCCGGCAAGTGCGAATAACCAATGGGTGAATGCGAGTGGAATGGAAACTCTGGCAACCAGGTGCACAGTTGCTCGGGTACAAGGTGGTATTATGGAATAGATCTTTTTTTGGGGGGGCATATCAGGACCCATCATCCCTATAGAATAATCCCTGACATCATGCACTATGTGAATATCATTGCAGACCAGGTGCAGGTCTTCATAGAAACAGTATTCTTGACAAGTGATGGTGTTTATAAACAGGAAAATACACTATGTCATAAGGGCAACTTTGAAACATGTCTTGGTCTCCTAATCCATCAAAATAAATCCAAACATGTGTGGGTCTACCTGAAAACATGGACTTTTGGTTTTACCCACGTCATGTTACCATTTTGTAATGTGCAGAAATTGTAGGACCAGTTGGTGAGTTCCTGGAACCAGATATTTTAAACTACCTATAAGCATCTTGTCAAGTTAATAACTTACGGGTGATTTTGAGGGCAAAAAGTGATCCTACTGCATATTAAGTAGGTGATCATAATGTAAACACTTAATTGCTGCAAATAGAAGAAAATTCATCCTGCCAAGAGGTTCACAAAAGTAAGTGTATAGAAAGAAATTGTCCCTTAAAGAAGAATTATAAGCATTACTCTCTTGTAAATAATAACCAAGAACACACAAGCCAAAAGAAAAGGCTCATTAGATGATTTTTCAAAAAGATTTAGAATGATATGAGTATTACTAAATTATAAATGATTAATTATAAGAATATCTTATCTTACTTCTCATGGAAAAAAAATTCAGCTTGAGACTATATGACATCAGAGTAAAGTTCAATTAGATAATATTTTAACAATCAACAAGTAAAAAATATCAAAACAATAAAACTAAACCCTCAAGTTCAATAATAAGTTTTTTCTATTTTGCTCCAAATTATTTTAAGAATAATGAAAAATCAAAATATAATTTTTTAAAGAAGTCAATTAGTAAGATAAAATGTTTTTTAATATCTAGCTAATAATACACATTTTAAATTTAAAAGAGAATGAACCATCAAGAATTCCAAGGAACTCAAAATATACCTGATTAATTTCATCTATACAACGAAATGGCACTTCTGTTAACTCTTGTAAAGACAAAATAAATATTATAGCAGCAACACTACATTCACCTCCACTGTGATGAGTTTGTGACAGTTCCATGAAGTCTTCATCTACCCTGTATTTCAATTTTATCTGAAGTCCATAATTTGGAAAGTCATCCTAGAAAGGATATTTAAAAAAAGAAAAAAGTATTTATATCTGTTTTCCTTTAGTATTAAAAAAACATTTCAGAAACACTGTTAGAGATAACAATATACATCTGGCTTTTTGGATTAAAAACATAACCACAATGCATTATTTTCATGTACATAAACAATTGCCTTTGCATAGAAAAATGTTCTCACAATATTATTGACATTAACTCTACAAGAAGCATTACAGTCACACAGTTAGTTATATTTCTTAGAATTTTCTAAAAGTTAAAAGTGACAAACTTATATAATTTAAAAATACAGGATAATTAGCATATATCAGAAATTTAAATTAACATGAAAAAACTACCAAAAAAAAGCCAAAATGCTTCATAGACATTGCTGTTTCAGTTTGACTAGAATGTCAAACTAGAATTACACAGTGAGGTATTGGTGTTAAATCTTTGCACTTCAAGATGGTCAAATACCAAGAACTACACCCAGTAGAGCACACACAAATTTTTCAGGGAAGGGGGGGGGGGTTATGGTGGAAAATCCCCCAACTCATATCATACCTCAAGACAACACCCATTGATTCTCCTGATTTTGTTTACAAAAAACGGTAAAAAATGAATTACTCAATTAATAATTAGCATTAATTAATAAAATAAATTGTTAATTACACAAGTAAAGTAAATTTTATGATATATATTTCTATATAATATTATCATCAAACGAAAAAAAGGAAAGGGCTTCTTTAGGGGGTGTCCGGACCCCTAGGACAACCCCCTTGTGTGCGCCACTGACTACACCTGAAATATTGTCCCACTAATCAAACAGTTCCTTGATTCAAATTAATGAGCAGCAGTGTTCTTTATTGTAATCTTTAGTGAAACCAAGCTTTTAATCAGCAATCTACCAATTACAAAGTAAAAGCTCTCTCAGCCCAACTAATCCTGTCATTAAATTGTTACAGTACTAAATATTATAAGAAATTAAATGAAAAACATTAAAAATCAACACTAAAATTAAGAATGAATTTGCTAAAGGCTTCAATCCGATTAAACAGTTATAAATCATAACCATTTGCATTATATACAGCTTTAGGTACACCTATTTTATTTTACAAAAATTGTGTTAAAATATTCTTCTAATTAAAACTGAGCTATGAACTTAATCACACTCAATAAATATTGCAGTACAGCAAACAATATGTTAAAATTAGCAAACGACCTCCAAATTCTTAACTATTAATAGATAAAAACATTTCATATCCTGGCCACATTAAGCTTTCACATCTTGAGAATTTAAGATCCTTCTTATTTTTTTTTAATTAATGAACATTGGATTACAACTATGCAACAAACTACTGGAAACAAATCTTTGTTTCCAGATGCATTCAAGAAGAATAGGAATATCTAATCTGAATACTTAAATCTATTAACAAATCTAAATCTAATCTTAAATCTAAATTTAACAAAATGAAGAACATGATTGTGAGGCTTAATGTAATCAAGTATACATACAGCAGGTTCCAATATTTAACATAAAAATATAGGTACTGAACTACCTAAAAATCTGAATCCCACAAAAATGAAATTCGTGTAAAAACTGAACCGACAAATTCAGAACACAGCTTTCCTCAACATATTAATACTAAATAAAGGAGGTCTCCCAATTAGGTTCATTACCGGTTTACATTTCATTTTTTTTTTCAATTACTATTATACTGAGGATGCACAAAGGGTCAAAAGCAACAGACAAAATAATTTTGAACAATGGAGGAGGAATGAAGGTGACACCTGACCTAGTGTCTAATTCTCTGTATTTTCGAGCACTTTTAAAATTCCTGTGAATTACAAATGCAACAGTACCAGACATTTTATCGATAGCATTTTGCAGAACTGAACTTAAGTTATAATCTATACAGAATAGATCTGAACAGACTTTTGATTAGTTAATTAGTTACACTAACCCATAGAATATCTAAATGCATAATCATTAACATGGAAAACAAATATAAAATGTCAAAAAAGAATTTTTTTTCTTTTCAACTTACACTATCATCTGCTGTATCTAAACTTATCTCCCCAGCACATTGAAGAAACTTGTAGTATTCAGAGAACTTCTTATTAATATTATCAATGTGATTAATCAAGCGTTGTAACCAGTGTTTCTTCTTTTCTTCTATTTTAGCTTGCAAAGTTTTCATTCTAGTTTCATATTCCTTAATGTGCTCTTCAGCATTAAGGATTTTTTCTTGTCTTTCTTTATATTCAGCTAAGATCTGAAAACAATAATAATTGCACACAAATAAATGAGGAAAAAATTTATTCTACATAAAATTTGTCAAATTTTTTTAAAAATATTATTCCAACAATGATTAACATCTAAACAAAAAAATACTATTCATTAACAATTTTATCAAGAATAATAGAATAGGAGAGGAAGAAATTGTAAAGGGATAAAAAAAATCATCTGCTACTAGGGTATAAATGTTTTCAAGAATTTTCAGACTAATGCAAAACAATATCTATGGTGACAAACATACTTTTTAATAATACATTTTATTTCCAGTTAGTTCTTTAACAGTAACTAAGTTTTGTTTTACAATATGTTACTTTAACAGGCTGCATGAAGAAAAGCTAAAATAATGCTTTCTTAATAACAAAAATGCATACTAATATACACGCACCTTGAATTTAATAATCATTCTTGACATTATTTAGAAAAGGCAAAAAATATATAATTGACAAACTGATATACAATAGATAGTTTCTCTATAAGCTAAACTAAACTCAGTGGCACAACAGCTCATGAGAACCAAAGCCTACTGTGCACATCTCAGTTTTCATGACCCTGGGTGCTGAGGTGCATGGGCAGATGTTCCTGTCAGGTGATTGGTATGATGTGAAACCCCCAGTGTTAAGTTCCCCAGCAAGCTTGGGACTGATTTAATCGATCCACTGAAGGGATGAAAGGCTAAGTCAACCTTGCCCAGTCCGGGATTTGAACTCTGAACCTGTAGCGTGGAAGCGCGAAAAGCTACCACTTGGCTTAGGTAAAGGCTTAGTTTCTCTATAAGTGTAACTAAAATTCTTCATAGAAAAAATAAATCAAATATAAGGGAAAGAAAGCAATACAGATGCATATTAAAACATTTTCTAAATTACATATGTAAAAAAAATTGTCGAAGAATAATTTTAAAAACAAAATTGTTTACTCATATTATTCAAATCAAAACAAAACTCTTTGATACATAATGTCTAGAAGAAATTTTTTTTATATGCTGTTGTAGTTCTGCTGTTGCCAGTGCTTGATCTCCAAGGCAACAAGAACTGCTTTCGCTGAAAATCATGAATGAATTATTGCCCCCCCCCCGCTTTAAATTCCTTTTTATTTGTATGTCAAGGGGTTTAAGTATATCTGCATTCTTTTAGAAATTAAAATACAAATTACATTAACTGAATTATGTGAAATGAGAAATAAAAACATCTATATATACAGGGTGTCCAGCCTTAATGTGACCCAATAGCTAATTCCCGAACCGTTCGTTTTAGATATGCACTTCCAATTTGAAAAATGTTTTAAAACAGGTAAAGAATGTTTTTACGTGCTTTTCGAACCAAAAAACCCATTTAGAAAAAAATTACAAAAATTTTTTTTATACGGTGCCCAGGTCCTATCACTTATATTTAGGAAAAGATGCAGTACACAAAAACAAAGTTAACACAAAAAGTTTCATTTCATTACGCTAAAAACGGGCCGAGTTATGGAACTTTGAAAATCCTATATTTTATCCATTTTCTCGGCTATTTTCAAGAAGCTAGCAAGGAGCCGTCTCCAAAGTGAAATTAGTTGGAACTCTGCCAGGAAACTTTTGCTCTTGCACGTTATTCTTATGTAAATTGTTTTTAAATTTAAAAGCATACATTAATAATACAATAATTGAGTACTTAAGAAATAAAATTTATTCTGTGTACGTGTAAAACATAGAAAAAATAAAATATTTTGGACCAAGAAAACATTTCAAAAGCAGTTCCAAAAAAATAGATTTACATGCTGCGGTTTCAGTCTGATTTGCTGCATTTTTGCTGATCATGACGAATAAAACAATAATTGAGTACTTAAGAAATAAAATTTATTTTCTGTACGTGTAAAACCTAGGAAAAATAAAATATTTTGGACGAAGAAAACATTTCAAAAGCAGTTCCAAAAAAAATAAGACTTACATGCTGCGGTTTCAGTCTGATTTGCTGCGGTACTGATCACGACGAACATTAAAAATATGTTGTTTAGTCGCTTGCAATTGCATACAGTAGTATTCTAGTATTACGAATCCTAGTACAGGAGAATGAGATGTATACAAATGAATACTACGAAATGGTACTGTTTTATGGGCAGTGTAATCGAAATAAGAGAGAGGTGGCAAGACTTTATGCCATTAAATTTCCCACTCAAAGAGATCTATCTTATTGTACAATTACCCGTGCTGTTCAACATTTGTATAAAACTGGGTGAGTGAGTGATTTTGGGGTTTATTGGTGCAAGAGCCGATTTCGGCTATACTGCGCCAAACATTTGTTTTAATATCTGTGGTCTAGATGGGAAGAGAAAGAAAGAATGAATTGAATGACAAGAAAGAACACAATGCAAATTGTCAATCTATGATGTTTTCTACAATGTTTTAATATTACTATGATGCTTTTTTCTTGCTTTTTCTGTGGATAGTGAATTACTGTTCTCTAAATTCAATTTATATACGACCACCTTTTCTGAGCAACTCAGATGCTCCAAATTTATGTAGGCATAACTCGGTCAGTTTTTATCGTAATTGAGTAATAAAAACTTCATGAAACAAACAAATAAGTACATATCTTTATCAATAAATCTATACCACAGAGAAAGAGGTATCATCCATGCAGAAGGCAAAGAACAAATATGAAGCAATATATTTTATGTAATTCAAAAATATTAATTTAAATAAAATTCACTCTTTTTTAAATATTAATTTTAAAAATGCTTACTATATCATTTGAAAGATAAATCAGAATAAATAATAATGCTACTTAATATTAAAAAAAGAGTAATTATAATATATATATATATATATATAATATATATATATTTAATACTTGCACAAATTTTCATAATGTTTACATTCTTATACATTATATATATGTTTTAACTATTAATTTAATTAAATACAAAATCCCTTACAATATTACTTTTAAGAGCTTTATACACAGAACTTTCCTATATTTTACATTTCAAAACTTTATACAATAAGAGAAAAGTATTCCCACATTTTATATTAATTACAAGTATAAATTTTCATAAAACAAATAAAATTTAAGAAAATGAAGAAGTAAAAAAAAAGAAATTGAAACAACACTTTACAAATACATGTCAAAATTGATCTACAGAAGCACTAAGTAAATTTTAATAAAATTCTATATACACATAAATTGTAATGATATTTTTTAATAAAATACTATCCAATAGTTATGATACACGCTCATGATCATGCAGGAAAGAATAAGACAGAAGTCAAACATTTCCTCACTTCACAAAATGTTTCCTAAATGAACAAGAAATATCCTTTAAAAAATGAAATCAATGCCAACTGCACCCTGAAAAATTATACATTTGCTTTGAGATTTCATTCTTATGTTTCTGCATAATGCCAAGCAAGAAGCAGTGGTTTTGCATTCAACTCAGTTCTTTTCATGCAATTCTATAAAATATGCAAATTCTCTTTATTTATTTCATCAGTGTACTTATACAAGTGGTACTAAAAATCAAAAAATTTGTTTGGTCATTTGTTTATTAACATCATACTTTGAAACTACATGAGGGCTATTGGTGATGGATGTTATAATTTTGGTCAAACAACAAGCATGCTATTTGAGCTGGCACCTCACACTGTAGTGCCCCCATCAGAATGCTGCGACTTGACAGATTTAACAGGTATTAGCCCTTCTACACATTGGACCTTCAGTGGCAGAAGGACTCAGGCATATTATTAGAGAAAAAACAATGCAGGTAATGATTTTGCAACTTTGACCACTTTGTTTGAAAAGATTATTTAAAATGTGAGCACTCTCATTAAAAAAACTATTTTAACCTTTTGGAAACACTGTTTTGCACATGGTCTTACCATTCTTGAAATATTATGGTTACTATAATATTACTAGTTCTTTTTTTTAAATTTTAACCCAAGCAAAGAAAAGGAACTTTAATGCAACTAAACCCAAAAAAATATGAGAGATAATAAAGAACATTGTATATTACTCTCGAGAAAAGCTAGTTAATTATTTCTCATAGTAAATCAAAATTTTGCACACAGACACATTTATAAAAACATTGTACTTTTGATAGATTTTAAAACTAAAAATAAAAATTATGTGGTGCAGTTAAATATATATATATTTAAATCACACTCACAGGAGCAATGTTTTCATTATTAAACTCCAGTCGTGCCTCAATGTTTGCAATGGACTGTTCCACTTGTTCTAGGACTTCAGGACCCTGTTGTGCAGGCTGAAAAAAAAATTTAAAGCATAAAAATTTTTATAAAAACATGACATGAATTTCAAATCAATGTAATTATTAAATAAACATGAACTATAATCACAGAGGTGGAAAATTTTTAAATTCCAGTTATGACCCATAAAACAAAAATAAAGTAAAAAAAATACTGTGACTGGAAAAAACTATCATCATTTATACATCAACCTTTTATTTTTAAAATTAAATATAATACATATCAATGCAAAACTTCATTGAAGCAGAGGTCTCAGCTTCTTTGGAAATTCAAATTAGAAATCCCGCAGATTGAACTCATTCAAAAAAGTCAAATTAAAATTTGTTAAATCAAACAAATTTTACTATTACAAACTTGCTCAAGGTTTAGTTTGAGGTCTTTAAAGAAATAATGAAAGTGATTAAATTAAACTCAATATACACAATTATAAATTTATTCAAAATGAAAATTTTACTTCTATTTCTCATTTTAAAATAATTAAAATGCATTTAAGAAATTTTATTACAATCCAACTTGAGAAACAAATGGAACTTTGAGTACTATATTTAATTCTCTTAAAGTTTTCTTTAACACCTCCAGATTTATTTGATATTTTGAAACTCATATCCTAAAATTTTCTCATTAAAAGAAAAATTAAAACAGGCTAGATATGAGCTGGAACTATCAGATGGTTCCCACAATACACCAAGTAATCAACTTTTGTAATTGAATCTATTCAATAATGATAACATTATGTTCATTTATATGTTAACCCATTGTATCCTAACCATTATTTTTTGTAATAGAAAGATAAAAAAATTGCAGTGTAAACTTTGTGCCTGGTATATATATATACTTAATGCATATATTTGAAAAACAATTATATGTATGAATGATTTAACATATGGAGAGGTATTGATGGTTTAGATACACACACATTTAAACATATATGTAATCAAACCATTTCATTTGTATAATATATATGCAAACAAACACACAATAACAAAAAAAAAAACATGTCAAGAAAGAGCATAAGTGCATACCTTAGGAAAGAATAGGTAAATAGTTTGGCACACAATGACTGACTAGCTGAAGCTCCAGCGCATTGCAATGAAACATAAAACATAGGATATTTCAACACTAACTTACAGCTTCACTGCAAATGTGGTTCTGTCAACACACATGGGCTGTAGCAATGAAGACAGATTCTTGAACAGTACGAGCAATGCCCTCATTCAACAACGTTGACAAAAATGGAGTAGCACAGCTGTAGACTGTTAAGAAGGAAACAGTTGACTATGAGGATGACAAAATGGGAAGGGCAGTGATCTTTGAATCGGCACTCGCAGTGCATGATGCATCCTTATCAGCAGTCTCACATTTAACTAGACACCAAAGATTGCAATGACTATCGACATGCAACTCGGGTCAGGCAACGGGATAAAGGTCTCAGAGATCATTGCACACCAAACACCACATTTGCAATGTCGCTTGAAACCTACTGAATGGTGTAGAATTGTTTTCAGTGATGAATGACCATAGAAGATAAGTCTGGTGATTATGGCAGAGGCGAGATACTCATATGACTGTTATCTGATACACAACCTAACATCCAGGAATTATGGTTTGGGGTACCATATCATTTAAAAACTTAAGACCTCTGGTTGATATTCTTACAACATAGCAATATGATGATGAGATTCTACAGCACGTAATGTTGCCCTTCCCTTTTTGGACTCTCTGGGCTCACCAATAAGAATTTCCAGCTGAACATAGCACATCTTTCTATCTCATTTACTTCATACTTTTCTAGTGGGCATAATGGACAGATGAGCAAATGACTCCAAACATCCATGGTGAGAAGGGAACCTGATGAAACAATGGACCCTTCATGCATAGTGCTCAATGAGCGAGCAAATGGAGGCATTAATATCAAGGAGATTTCAATAGGCCTGGCCTGTGATCATCAACTTAAAATACAACAATAAAATGAGATGTCACTGTATGATTTAAACGTGCTTAATCACCAGATCATGCCATCAATGGAATTCGCTTTCCATAATAGAACTATCATATAAATGGATGGCAATGTAAAGATCAGCCAGTCACAAATTATTTCAAATTGGGTTCAGGAAACAAAAGGACTCATTTTCTGTCATAAACTGGCCATCACAAAACACAATCGAAGCAGTTCAGCAAACTGCTAGGTTTTTTTTTTTCTTTTTTGTACAGCAATGACTTTTTTAGTAATCTGTTTATCTCCGAAAATTCTTATAGTTTACAGGTTTTTATTGATCGAAAATAAGAATTCCCTACCCATATGCATTTGACGAATTACTGATTCGCCAGAAACTATAGTTAAATAAAGTTATATGGCTTGAAATAATTTACTATCATATTATTATGGAAATCTATGTAACTGTGCATTTTATTAAAAAAGGTAAATTAAATTAAAGGTGATAATTAAAATTAAATTATCAGTAATAGACAAATTTGATAATTAATACTTTTTTAAGAGTAAGAATAGAATAGAAATAAAATTGAACATGTCATGCTTTTAGATTAAATGCAAACACATCCAATACATTTTCTACTATCAGAGGGTCATTCAGAAACCAATGCAGTAAAGACCAACTTTTGGATTTTTTAAAAAAAATTTTAATGAAATAAATTATAGTTATTAAAGGATTTACTCACTGTTTCTCTTTTTGTAGATGTTTTATTATAGCTCCTGAATATGTTGTGTAAAACTTTTAGAAACTTCTGTGAATCAATTCACTTTTAACAATATTTTTCTTAAGTAAACTTTGAAGTAAATACTAAATTATTATTATATATGTTTGCTAGCAATACTGAAAAACAGCAAATTCATAATAATTGTAACTATTACTTCTATTTCAAAGATCAACTTCTCAGCAGTTTCATTTAATAGCATATAATTCATTTTAGCATATAATTTTGACAAAGATTATGCCTTTCATATAATTGACAAAAAAAGGCAGACCAGCAATTTTAAAAAATATAAATCAAGACTTATTGTATACCATGGTAAAAAAATTTCTAAAGAAAAAAAAACCCATGATAAATTTACTAAATTACAACCTATAAAACATAACATTAAGGATAAGAAATCAAAACTCAGACATATATAAATCAGAATATATTATATAAAACTTATAACAAATGTTACTGCATTATTTTTATATAAAATTATCTTTTTCAGCTACAAAAAGGTGTAAGTAAAGTTTTTAAGATGCCATGACTGTTCCAGTAAATACTTACTTTTTCATTTACACATCTTGTACATAATCTTGTATAATCTTATTCATATTATCCTGTACATATTTTATTCATTTAAAAAGTAACACGGTAAAAAATTATCATTCTCAATTCTTATTTTCTTGACTTAATTGAATTGGGCAACTTATATGGGTATATACTGAGAGAATACATAACACTCTAATAAAATATGAGACCAGAACATATAATTAAAAGAACATAAGGATACTCAAAACGAAAGGGAATGCAAGAGACAAACTTTAAAAACCACAAAATAGGATTGATAAACAACATTTATATGTTTCTTTAATTTAAAAATTCTTAACTCAGTATGATTGCAGTGTCAGCTACTGTTGGCAGTAGATTTTTTTTGAGAGTTTGGCAACATTCTCTAAAACCGCAGGGGAGATTACTATTTTTTTAAAAGAGAATGTTATTGACTTTCGAATTATTACTTAAATCAGTAAACTTTGAAGTTATACAAATAAACTCACTAATTCATTTCTTTAGATGATTTTAAATAATATTGTAACTAGATCCATTTATGCAATCACCTTTATCTTGACCATTACCTTTTTGCATAAAGAAATCTATTTAAAGATTTTTCCTTGGAAAATTACAACCCATTCAAACCAAGAAGAAGAAGAAAATTTATAAGAATTCATGGAAATTTTAAAAATATGTCTTTAAAATAAATAAAAAGAAATTAGTTCATGAACATATACTGAAGAAAAAAAATTCTACAATCTGCATTTTATCAGGGGACAAGGGGGGGGGGACATGAAATTACTTATATTTTATCATCAATATAACCAATATCTGTTTTAGAATAATTTAAATTTAAAGAATCTATGACAGAAGACATAGATACTTCTAACTGTTTACATAAACTGAAAGTTTTACATAATGTTTTGTCTTAAAATAT
Source organism: Trichonephila clavata (assembly GCA_019973975.1). Lineage (NCBI taxonomy): Eukaryota > Metazoa > Arthropoda > Arachnida > Araneae > Nephilidae > Trichonephila > Trichonephila clavata. The sequence continues at coordinate 35,985 of BMAO01015707.1, forward strand.
ATGTTGACATATTTGTTTCTATTTTGAGACCAAATTTTTTATTCTTCATCAATTTTCTAAAGTCAGGACATATAAATATATTCCTCCCTTCAGCTTTATTTTAGACATACTCAGGAACTGTTGCCAAAGGTATTTGAAATATTTTCTTTTCTTATACAATGCCTTAGAAAATTATTTCACAAGTCTAGTTTTAAATGCAGTGGTAATATTAAAATCTTTTTTGGAGGATTAATAGAACATTTTCTTTCAATATTAATGACTCATAGGTAGGGGTGGGAATTTCTGTTCCTTTAGATGAATTGTTTTTTACTTGTTCCAATACCTCTTTTTGTTCCTTAACTTGACTGCTCTTTAAATTATCTTCAAACAAAACTTCAAGTATATTTAACAGAATTTAACACTATAGAGCTCCCACACTTATACATATTTGATTACTCTTCATATCTAAGAAAAAATCAAATTGGTTGAATTTTTTAAAGGAGAAACATATTTTGAAATTAAATTCCTACAGAGTAGAAAAATGATTTCTAATTTTATCAGCAGACAGAAAAATGAGGCATCTTTGGCAACATTTTAACAAGAGTATATCAAGCAAACATGATGGCGTTTAAGAGCTTGGAAGCTTTTATTGGTATTGCCTTATTTGAAATTTTAAAATTAAAACAATGCAACATACGTGGAAATGCAAGCATGAAATTTAAAATCTTCTTCACACAGAACTTACAATATTAAACTATTTGATATTTTTATATAATTAAAAAAGCCTCCTTTTCTGATTCTTTAATATACAATATAAATAAAGGTAATGTGTTCTTTTTTGCTTATAAAACTCCCAAAATACATAAATATATATTTTATTTTGTTATCTATAAATATCAAAATAATTCCTGTACAAAATTAAATGTTTTCAATATTTTAGATAAAAAAAGAACAAATTGCTAAAAGTGCAAGTGAAATACATTAAATATATAAATTTCTATCAATTTTTCTATTGCTTAAAATTTTCAAATACAATAACAATCAAAATAAAGACAATATTCACAGAGAAGTCTTCAGAAATCATTCTAGGGTTTCATCAAACTCAAATTTGTGATCATGACAAACATTGAAATACTAGAAATGAATTTAGAGGCAGTAACAGGGTTATTGATGATCAACCTTATAATTTTGAGTCATGATCAGATAACGAGGATGAAACACGACCTAACACAGCTCTCTCTCTCTCTTAACTTCCACATCATACTAATGTGGGGATTTTAAGCTTTGGAAAAATTTCAAGTCCCTTGTTGCTGCTAGTTGGCGAGAATTCCTTGTATAGATTTTGCTCCAAGCCAACTGTTGTAACCTTTGTATTCAGTTTGAAAAGTATAGCGATCCCATATGGTTGGGATCCGTTTTTGCTCATTAAAATTTGTTAAATTTACAGTCCATTTATTATTATATCGGCAACATCCCTCAACACATAAAACCTGCAAAACATCTTCAAGTTGTTAGTCATATTATAAGATTATGTTGAACAAATCAAAAGTATTCTTTGGGGAGAATAATAATTCATATAAACCAAATATTTATACAATATTAGTCATATTCTGAATATCTAACTAAAATGTGTGATTTTTTAAATTATTTCACAATTATAAATTAAACTAAATAAAAAGATAAAATATACAAATTAAAAAATAAAAAAAGTATAAATAAATACATTTTGATTCCCTTTGGATATAGAAATTTGTTTTGAAATGTGGATTTAATTTTTTCTTGAATTTAAAAATTCAGTATACTTGTAATTATATTCCTAGTCCTAATGATACATTTATCAAAATTTCTTAACCAAAAAGAATTATAATTAGAGGAAACTTAGATAAAAATTATTCAAGACCATTGTTTAAAAAACTTGTCGAAGTGATGTGGATTCACTGTGAAGTTGTTCTGGAGCATCATAACTTAGAGTTAACAGATGGAAGAACAATTATTTTTTATGCTAATTAGTTATTTTAAGGAACATTGATAGTTACTTCTGCTTATATTCTTTGTCTACAATAGTATTTCTTTTCTATAATAACATTACATAATTTAGAATAAGAAACTATTTATGAATTTTAAGGGATAATTCAAGAGTAAAGTTATCTAAAAATACATATATCAGTGAAAAATTAGAGAGAAATTTAAAATAATGGAGGAGGAATTGAAAATAAACTACATTGGTCAATTGTACAATGCTTTTTATCCAGGGGAATGGATTGGGACCAGAAACAACTCACTCTCATCAAGATTTTTTTAAATCTTTATAACAAGTGGGGGGGGTCAGAAAAGAGGTAAAGACTTACTTGGATGGAAAAAACCCAATTATTCACCTATTCTGATCTTCACAGCAAGGGAAAATGATTCGGAATTGGAAAAATATTGAAGCCACTCCATCTGTTAAATCTTCCACTCCAGAGAAAGTAATTCAGAGTGAGTGAGTGAATATATATTAACATCGCACCATTCAGCTACTCAAGGGCTTTTGGTGATGGATCTCGTAATTTTAAATCATGGTCAAGTGACAAGGATGACATCTGAGCTAGCACCCCCTCTCCAAACTTCCACATCACACCAACGGGAGAATGTTAGAGCTTCGAAAGATTTAACATGCATCACCCTGCCCCCTCCCCTACGTACCAAGTCTTCTGTGGTTCAGGGTACCTGACATGAGTCCATTACCTTGACCATTAAGTTACCATGGCCATGGAATTGTTTTTGAATAGCAAGGAATTCAAAAACCATTGTTTTTGAATAGCACTAGTGTTCTCACTTTCTCAAGAGAAATAGATTCACAAAACAGTCATTCTTTTGATTCCCATCCCTACTCATAGGTTCCAATTTTTTTTCTTTTTGTACCATCCTCCTTTATAAAATATTATTCACAATTACGGCTGGCCCAATAACAAAAAAAATATGGGAAATCTTGTGTTACAATTTTGTAGACCAAGTAACATAGATATTACCTTTAATTCACTACAAACTAACCATTTTTATTCTGAATACAATTAATTGATTATTTATTAATGTTGTACTTTAAAACCTCACAAGGGTTATTGGTAATTGATCTATAAAAATTGAATTGGAACCTATAAAAAAGTTAACTAGAATACACTCAAAATTGAAATTTCATGAATACAACACATTTAAAAACAAAAATCCTTGAAATTATTAATTTATTTTAACTTTATAAGCAATTTTTTTTTAAAAAAATTAAAATAATGCTAATCACAACAAAATGATGGAATAATTGAATCTCTCATGTAACGACCTATATCTAATGGAAAATAAAACAAAATTTAACTTGACTTTTAATGCAATCTGGAAGAATGTTGATTTTAATTTTTACTGATTACATAAATAAATTAATCAACCTCAAATACAAAAAGAATTCAAAATAACCAATTGGGTGCTTACATATTAGCGTCATCACAGCCAAATTTGCACCACAGAAATCATGCCATTTTCCACCAAAATGTGACTAGTTTTTTTTAAATAAAATACATTAGAATATTTTTGTTTTTTTTTATGTCCAGGTGCAATTTGTGTCATGCAAATTTTGCTGCAGTGACACTAATGTGTAAGGCCAACAATTGCCACAATGAGAGGATCTGTTTCTGCAAAAACTGGATTACACATGCAAAAGGGCAAATTTCATTAGCAAAAAGTGGAATTTGTATGCAGAGGTAGGTAAAAAAAATGTAATGCAAAACAGTAATTCATTGGTACAAAAAAATATTACACATTCTATGCATCATTGATTTAGAAATTACATGACATAGAAATCTTACCGCAATGTCCGTCCCTATTTGTGCAGGTGATGATGGTATCAGAAACTAATTTACAAACAAAACAAACGTTTAGGGATATTAAGTAATTAAAAGAAGAAAACAAAAAAGCATTATAGAATAAATTATATCACTTAAGAAATTAAGTTATAAAACTTTAAAATTATATTTATAATTTTTTTCATTGTTTATGCATTTAGCATCTAAATTACTCTCAATTAAAAAAGCATGAATTGCAATCACAGAGGAATAAGAAACACATGAGACACTCTACTGTAAAACACAACAACATATATTTTAAATGATCAACACACAAAAACATTAAAAAAACACTCTCAGAAAAATACTTTTCACCCAAATATTAGAAAAAGAAACTCAATACTCCCAAAAAGGGTAAATAGAAATTAAATGCTTACAAACTATATATACCATAAAATCTGGCATATAATAAGCATTTTTAATTCAAGAAATAAGATCAAAATTTACAGGTGTGCATTATAAGCCTTGTAAAAAAATTATAGAGATGTGTATTTAAAAAAAAATTAGATTACTATATATATATACGTAAATACTGTTTTTTTTTTAAAGAAATTACATACTTTACAAACTAAAAAAAGGTTGTATAGTTCTAGAATTATACTATTTTTTCAAAAACACCGGGATAATACCTCATATACATTACTTCAAAACAGAACAGTGCACATGTACATTTTAGGTTTCTTTGTAAAAAAAAAAGGTGGGGGTTATACCGCAAATGTAGCTAAAAATTGAAAAATGCAACTTGAACGTACAGATACGCATTATACCCCTGGTGAACATAATACGATAGATTTTTCAGTACATATATTAATATCTCTTGCAATATTATGCTGGGTATTATAAATTAAATTTCTCAGGGGTTGAGAAAGACATTTTATCTGTTATGATCAATATAAATATTTGGGGGCCCAAAATTATATGCACATTTTTAACCAATTTCAATTAAATTATAATATAGTTGCATGTGAAACCAATATGCATCATAGTCACTTTTACTTTGCATTACTTATATCTCATACAAAAAAAGTGAAATATATATTTGTACCTAGTCTAATTAATTATTAATAAAAAGCAATGAAACTATATTTGAATTTAAAAATTAAAATAATATTTTGAAAACTGTTTTTTTTTTTAATTAATTTTTCCTAATTTCTCCAAAGCTATTAATTCTTAATTCCAACTTTACTGCTACTAATCTCATAGTAATTGAATGATGTATAAAAACAGTCACTCAATGATAATCTGATTGAAGAGCCTAGTGTTCAGCAAGAAGTGTTCTTTACTTTTCTGTGATTTCATACTCATCTAGCAATGATTAATACAAAAAAAAAACACACAAAAATGCGGGCAAATGAAAATTTTCTCAGCAGATGAGAATTTTAACAAACTCTTTGGATAGATAAACAATTAGATGAAATAAATAATATCTTAAAACCATCAGTTACAGCTTGATTTCAAGTCCTTATTTAGCAACAAGAGTACTTCAGTAGTTAGTAGCTAATGAGAAGCAAAGTTTCCCTTTAGCATAAAATGCTTCACACTATGTTATTCATGCAATATGGATCATATCTCAACTATGCCTCCTCTAAACTAAAAATAATCTAAATGGTGTCTCAGTTACAAATTTAATGAAAAGAGAAAATTTTGTACTTGTTGGGCTATTGGCAACAAGTCTCATTATTTTGAGCCAAGGTAAAGAAACAAGGAAGACACATGAACTGGTACCTCGATCTCTAAGCTTTCCCACCATGCCAACATAATGAGTTTGAATCTCAACAGTTTTAACATGGGAACACATATGCAGAAAGCCCATGTTTGATTCAATTATGTGGCTGTATTATATGACAAATAACCTTACACATTGATTAAATACAAACAAAAAAGAGCCCATCCACCATATACCAAACAGCAAGTAAGAAATGATAACATAGTCCCTAAAGGATACCAGAGTTAATGCTATTTGCATTTTCTTAACCTATCAGCGAGAAGACCTTTGGTTATGCTAACATTGGTTACATGCCTGATGCAGAACATCCCAGGCTCTTTCCCTTAGAAATAGATCTGATCATCAGCAAAATAACAGTTCATAACTATAATCTTGTACAACATTTTTGCCTGGATCTTTCCCTTGAAACAAAATGTTTTATGCATGCTTCATTAGTAGTCAAGATTAGTGTTTCATATAACTTAATATTATCAAGTTATGGAATATTATATTCCAATATAAAAAGACGAGTCGTCCATCCAGTATAGTGGTTAGCGACACTGACTGCTGTGCCATAGGGCCTGGGTTTGAATCCCAGAAAAGACATGGATATTTGTAAATGTATAGTGTCTTTGTGGCATGGGAGGGTACTATAAATAGCCGTCGAGCCATATCCTCTCGTGAGGTTGGTGGAAAGGGAAGAGAGGTGGGAGGCCTATAACCACCCACAGAGTGTTCTTCCTCAAACTGGGGTGGGATATAGAAGTCCAACCTGTCTCAGGCTCTGGCACTTTCATTCCTTCTCTTCGGGAAGGACACGACAACAACATACAAAGATGACAATGCCAAATTGGTAAAAGATATTCGTAATTTAATATCAAATCATAATGAAGGATTATTTTAATTAAAAAGGGAGGGAATTAAATCAGAACTCCCCAGCCTACATTTTTTTTGGCTGAATATTATAGTATAGATAATTACATATAGTGTATCATGTCTAACCACTCATTGATTTTTTATCTGCACAAATCTTAATTCAAGGATGAAGGGGTTAAAAGGCATTTATTAAAACGGAGTAAACTAATCAATCTCTCACATTTCCTCCATAAGGAAGGGATCTTGAGAATAGTTGGATATCTTCATCTTCGGAATTTGCTTCGAGATAAGATTCATCCAATTCTACATTCAAAAAAATTTTTATTACAAATATTTTAACTTACTACTTAAATTACTAAAATATTTTCATTTATCATATCTTCACAATTAGGACCTCAATTATTATTATAAGTTATATGACAAAAGTTTTGGATTCTAAGAGATAGAAAAAAAAGCTCTAAAACAACATGCTACTTGTGTTCACATTCCAGCTACACAAATGATGTAAGATTTCCCTCCATCCAGAATTAAATTTTCTCACCCATTTTCTTTTAAAGGAACTGATTATGCTGGACCTTTCTTTTGTAAATCAAGATGTAGAACCATCTAAGTAATAACACACACACACACATTGCAATATTAATATGTTCTACTACCAGGAGTGGTAAGCCACTTTTTGTCCGCATAGGCCTTTTAAACAGTTTTGAAAAGAATTATGGACAAAATAGGTAAATCAAAAGATATTCACAGTAAATGTGCAGCTAATTTAAAGATATTACTACAAAGCTGAAGGATCTCAATACATAAGTGGCTTCTTCACAACATTGTGAAAAAAATATTCATCAATTGAAGTTGTTTTTTTTTCTTTGCTTCTCTGTTCTCCTTTGATACCTGAATTTGGGGGATTATGCATAGCTAGGATAAAATCCACAAAATTCCCTTTAATTAGAAAAATGGAGAACTCAGTTTTAACATTTGGGAAATTTTCAACTATTTGGGCCCAAATAGCATGATGTTTAAATCCAATACTTATTTGTCCATAAAGTTCTGATATTAATGAAATCTTTGACTCCTGCTCATTTTTCTGATTAGTTCTTTATCAATATCATTATACCCATCATTGATATAACAGCTATATCAAAATCAAGAGATTTAACAGGTGGCAACTGATGCAAATCATATTCCAGTATTTCTAGAAAAGGTGGAGCACAACATGTCTACTTTACAACGTCAAAAATAGAGTAATCAGAATTATATCATAGTATTCGACTTGCATTTTAATAAAAGAAATTATATTCTTCCTCCTTTGCAATTGAAACTAGCATGTTTTGAAAACTTATCTTAGATAAGATAAGAGAGTGGTAGTGAGACTGAAAAGATCAACTCTGGTGAATCAAAATAACAACCATAAAAAACTGTTCAAATCACCTTTTGAGTAAAGATTAAAACCTTTTTGGGGGTTTCAAGAAGGGTAATATATTTTTACTAAAATTCTCTTTGCATCCAAAAAATGAAAGCTACAGTGGTTACGTCTTTCTCCCTCTCTTTTAACTTCTATGTGACAACTGAATGTAAAGGTTTTCATGCAAAAGACAGTTTTTGAGCATTAAGAGCAATAAAAATTATAAAAACTTAAAAGGTGTTTTGTTAGAGATAAAAATATTTATAGAGTGTGAGTGAATAAAAGATGCCAAATGTTGTAACTTTATAAGAGTTCATTTCTGAGTTATATTATAATTGAACTATGACCCCAAATCATTTACAATTTTTAGGGGAGGAAATTATATTCAATTCCACCCATAAATATTTATGAAAATCAACTAATAGAAATATTTTTACTGTTTTACTATGAAAGTATTTAAATACAATCCTATTTAACTGATGATTTCTGTTCTCTTTCTAAAACTGAACTACTCTTTTATTCACATATATTTGAAACAATGTATTCATTGACTTCTCTATCATATATCTTAACTAGCAAACACAGCATTTCCTCTAACTTAATTTCCTACAAATGGGTAATGAAAATTATTTTTATCCCAACATGTTTGGCAATGATAATGATCCAGATATACAAATTCTTTTTTCAATTCAAATTGATAAAAAATTTACATACACAATTATGTTTAAATGTATTCTAAGTAAAAATATAATCCATTTTTTAAAATTAAGCCTTGTTTACATTGAAAGAAGATAGTACTTAAAGTACTATATCAAAAGGTAAAGGAACAGTCTGCTGCAAAGTTTATGAAGTGAAAATTTTTGGAAAAAAATTAGTTTCAAAAATCAGACATATGCTCATACACACAATAATATCTATATACTGTTAAAAAATTGGAGGAAAGGTTCATCAATACATTAATAATTTTTATGAAAAACTTTTAACATTTTATAATTACTAAGTTTTAAACAGCACTTGAAATTGTGCTGATCTTTTTTTTTTTTTTTATTTTGACAAAATTCTGAATTGAAAAAATATTTTTTCCCTATTCTAAAAATATTCAAATACTAGGAAAAGTTAAGCTTTAAACTTAAAAAAACCATTCTTAACCCAAACACACATTGTATTAAAAAATAGATATTACACCTCTCTCTCTCTCTCTCTCTTATCAATCATTTCAACTAGAATAGATTAATCTTTATATTTTCATCAACAAGATCATAAGTATAAGCATGCCAATATTAAAATGAATCCAAATTTGAGTTAGAGGTCTCCTGTTTACATGGGTTGTTTTATATTATGCATCTTTGTACATATTTAGAATTCATAGATATTTTTTTCTGTTTAATTGCAATGCAGAAATAAATTCTACTTTTAAAGAATATTTTTACTTGTCTTGAATTTCAAGAAAATAATGTATCACACCTGAACTATATTAGCGGCTATAGGAATTAATCATACCATCAGAGTTATGGTCATATAATAAAGATAATATAATGGAATTATTTAACTACTTAATTTTCAAACACTTCTATGTAAGCATTTAGCTCCAATTTAAATAACTGAGCAAAAATCTCCGTCATTCTATTTTAAGGATAAAAACTCAAACCTACCATTCACTGTGATGAAATTTACTACTCTTAAACCAAGCTACCAGAATTAATTCATTACAAGAAAAATTTCAGAATTTAAACTAGGTGTTTTCCAACTTTGCATTACTAATAACTGTATATAGTTTTCTGTCATGTGAACCTTAAAAAATTAAGACAACTGATAAATGAAATTATCTGTACAGCAAATGTACAAAATCTACTAATGAGGTACGATAGCATGGTTGTAATATATTAATTTATTGCATTAAAATAAATTATAATTATGATTATTTTTGAAAAATAATTTGTGAATATAAAATTATCTTATAAACATACAATTTAAAACCGACATTGTAAATCAATAAAATTCAAACAAATTTAAAAAGTGCCCGTCCACCCCACTCCCACATACAATCCACCTTTTATAAAATTGAAAATAATAAGACTTCAAATTCTTTTTTTTTTTTTAAAGTTTAAAATAAATTGGGAAAATTAGAAATAATGTGTAAGTGATTAAATACAACTACGCATAATCTTATATTTCAAGCAATGAATTATAACATCTGGTAATTTTCCCAAAACCTCTTGTAAATACAGCCCTAATAGATTATAAATACTGGAATACCAATAAGTAAAAGTAAATAGAGCTAATTTATACTTGGATACAGTTCAGATATTTAACACAAATTTTTTTACACAATCACTTTTGAAAATATATACATACTAGCTGTTATCCGCCCGCTTTGCTGGGTATTTCATGATGTTTTATAAATTTTTACTGCTTATATATATGTATAAATTATTGATATCTAAGTCCTAGCATTAAGAATTCGATTGAATTGAAAAATATACTTATACCTATAACTGTCACCTGTTGATAAAAAAAAGGGCAGAACTCATCTAATTAGTATTTTCTAAAAATCTCTAAAATTGAAGCATAGAATGATGTTTGCTCTTTCGTAACTCAAAAACCAAGTGGATTCCCGCAAAACCAATTTTCGGTGGATCTCTACTCCGTAAATTGAACATGCAAGTCAAATTTCAAGTCTAAATCTAACAGAAAAAAGCAAAAGTTTTACTATAAATATCCCCGTAATCCCGTTGAGAGCCGTTTTCCAAAATTACCGCTCTTAGCGGATTTCAATTCAACAAAAGAAAAATGCAAACCAAATTTCATTATTATAGTCCTTGTAGCGCGAAAAAAGTAATTTTTTTTGTCAATACGTCCCAGTAACCCCCTACATCCCCCCAGAACTTGATTTGCTTAAAATTTATTCTTAGTGGATCCCTATTCAACAAAAGAAACATGCTTTAACAAATTTCAAGTATATGGGTCTAACAATTAAAAACAGGAATTTTTTTCTGTAACTCCTCTTGACCCCTCGCAAACATCTTTGGGGGTCAATTTTCATTTTACTCTTTGTTAGAGGAACTCTATTTCATGAAAGGAACATGCCTACAAATTTTCAAGCAGGATGATCAAATAGTTTAAAAATGGAAATATTTATCGATTACGCCTCTTAATCTCCCGAAATTAAACTTGGTAGTTGATATTCGCGACACCCATTTTGTAGCGATTCTCTACTTTATGAAAGGAATCTGCTTATCAAATTTCAAGACTGTACGTCGAACAGTTTTAAAATGGGGATAATTGTCTATAACGCCACTTGAGCCCCCGCAACGCCACTTCTGGGTCTGTTTTCACAAAACCCATTTTGTAGGGGAATTGCACTCTATGAAAGGAATCTGCTTAGCAAAATGTGAAGACTGTGCGTCCAATTAATTAAAAATGCAAAAAATTATCAATAACGCCCCTTGAACCCCCGCAACACCACCTAGGGGTCGATTTTCACAAAACACATTTTGCAGTGTATTTCTATCCTATGAGAGGAATCTGCTAACCAAATTTCAAGACTGTGAGTCTAATAGTTTAAAAAAAGAAATAATTATTTATATCTGCCCGTAACCCCCCGCAACACCCCTTGGGGGTCAATTTTCTCCAAACCTGTTTTGTAGCGGATATTTACTCCATGAAAGAAACATTCCTACCAATTTTCAAGCAGGTAGGTCAAATAGTTTAAAAACGAAAATATTTATCTCTTACGCCACTTATTCCCCTGCAACGCCACTTAGAGGTCTGTTTACACAAAACCTTCTTATAGCTGATCTCTACTCTATGAAAGAAATCTTTTTATCAAATATAAAGACTGTGCGTCTAATAGTTTAAAAATGGAAATAATTATCTATAACGCCCTTTAAGTCCCCTCAACGCCACTTGGGGGCAATTTTCACGAAACCCATTTTTAGCGTATCTCTACCCTATGAGAGGAATCTGCTTACTAAGTTTCAAGACTGTACGTCTAATAACTTAAAAATAGGAATTTATAACGCCCCTTAAACCCCCCGCCCCCGCAACACCCCTTGAGGGTCAATTTTTCCAAAACCCATTTTGTAGCGGATATTTACTCCAGGAAAGAAACTTACCTACCAATTTTCAAGCAGGTAGGTGAAGTAGTTTAAAAACAGATATATTTATCTATTACGCCTCTTAATCCCCCGCAACGCCACTTAGAAGTCTGTTTTCACAAAACCCGTTTTGTAACTGATAATTATTCTACGAAAGGAATATCTGTATATCAAATTTAAAGACAGTGCGTCAAATAGTTTAAAAATGGAAATAATTATCTATAACGCCCCCTAAGCCCCTGCAACGCCACTTGGGGGTCGATTTTCAGCAAACTCATTTTGTAGCGGATCTCTACTCTCTGAAAGGAATCCGCTTACCCAATTTCAAGATTGTACATCAAGTAGTTTAAACATGGAAACAATTATTATTAAAGCCCTTAACCCCCCGTAACGCCCCTTGCGTTCCGAATTTCGGAAAACCCTTTCTTAGCTGATGTCTACTCTATCAAAGGAACATGTCTACCAAATTTCAAGTCTGTAGGTTGAATAGTTCCAGAGATTTCGTGATTAGTCAGTCAGTCAGTCAGTCAGTCAGTGAGTCGCTTTTCTCCTTTATATATATAGATAATAATAGTCCCTTCATTATATCATAATGACTTCTAATCACTTTTAATTTTAAAGGTTCTATAAAATTAATAATTACTTTCAAAAACTGAAAGCATTATAGCAGTTTATTAGATGGATCTTCTATTGTAGACCTACCAAAAAAATCAAATAATATGAAATCTATTCTATACATCAGAAGTCACCACAGTTTTTAGTCCGAGGGCCACGATAACTATTAAATAACAGTCTGGGAGTCAACTATACACTTGAGAAACAAATAAAAAAAAGTAAAACATAGCATCAACAGTGACCCAAGATTATCAGCAGACAAGTTTGTTTTCAAATTGTTCTTCTCGTATATTAATCTCGAAAATATGTGCTCATCTAAGTATATTATCATTAAATAAAATAGAGTGCAACATGTTTCACAAACAGACGTCAACACCTCCTCATTGTAGCAATCAACCGCAACTAGCAAACTGTGATCAAAATAATCAAGTCTTGAACAAGTAGCAAACTATTTAAAAACTCTGCCACTAGATCACTTTAATCATATTGACTATTAATGGAAATAGAAAAAGGTGATTTGGGGTTTATTGAAGCAAGAGCCGATTTCGGCTATACTGCGCCAAACATTTGTTTTAATATATGTGGTCTAGACGGGAAGAGAAAGAAAGAATGAATTGAATGACAAGAAAGAGGGTAAAAAATAGAGAAGGATCACTAGGGTACCCCGGGTTCGTGAAGCCCGTGTTTACCAAAGACAGTAAACCCCTTGGGAAAAGGAAAAGATCACTAGGGCACCTCGGGATTGTGACACCTGTACTCACCTAAAGAAGGTGAGCCCCCTGAGGGGGAAATAGAAAAAGGAAGCAGTGAATAAGATTTTGCAATGTAGTGAATGGTTGGAAAACAAAATGAACTACCGTACACCTTTATTTGAATTCAGTAAAAATGCAATGTCCATGTAAGCAGCAGATGATCTTGGCAAAATACAGACAAATGTCCACAGTTTTTTTTTTACATAAAAAGATCATGGTCCATAGTTTGGAGACCCCTGCTGTACACAAAGCATTACAAAATTCTACTTAAATATGTGATTTAGATTATATTTATCACATCTAAATTTAAGTAATTATAATCTCCATTAATTATTGATAATAATATGGCTTTTTATTTAACTTCCTATTGAATAAAAATGTAGGTTATCAATATAGTTCCAATAGAGATGGTTACGGCAAGATTCAAATGATTACTTTTCCATGATTAACAGTACAAATTTGCGACTTTTAAACATATTTTACAGAATAACATTACAACCAAAATTTAATACGCTCATATACAAATATTATTAATATTGCAAAATTATAAATTACACAATAAACAAACTTTCTAATTTCAGATCAATAGAGGTGCTATCAATCATTTTTACCTTCAACTTGTCCAGGTCCAATTTTTTAATTTCATCATACAATTTAAAACCTTGTGTCTTAAGTGCAGTACTTTCCACGGTCTTCTCCAATAAGCATTTCTGAATAAAAAGGATATAACTAATCAGGATATACAAGATAAACTAACAATACTTTAATAACCTTGTGAAATAATTATTCTATTAAATATTCATAAAATTAATTAACTTTTCTCTCAATTATATATACAGATTAAATTTTTAAGTAAACTGACAGAAAAAAATCAGCAATCTACAATTTTAGGACAACTAAAGTACAAAGTATGTTAAAAAAAATTAAAGTAGTTCTGTTTAAATTTCTCTTTTGCTAAACAACTGTATTAGAATATAGTACCAAATTGGAATTCAACATGTTAATGCAGCCATTTCACAATTTTTAAAAAGATTTACTAATAAGATGCTTAGAATATATATATAGAGAGAGAGAGAATGATGGGTTTAATATCATCTACAAAACTATGAGAAAAAATTTTGTGTATGTATGCATATATATAAATATTTTATACAATGGTTCTCAGTTTTTATCTATATTTACCTACTTCTCTCTTTCTATATATATATATTTTTTTCAAATTATTCAAAGAAAAAGCATTCAAATTTCTGAAAAATGACCTGACACCAAAATGCTTTCATCATACAGAGAAGCTCTTAATCACCATAATGCTTGGTCAGTCTTTTTTGACCCAATTATAAGTAAGCATAAGAACTAAATACAGTGAATGATATTTGTAGCAGTAGTGTACACACACACACAGAGTTCTTATGGGGGGGGATATATTCCATAATGCATCTAGACAAAAGAATTGAGGCCTATCTCTATGATAAAAATTAAAAGTATATGTTAGTCAATGGGGGGGGGGCGAGTCCCCAAATCCTACCCTTGTGTATGCCTCTGGTGTGTAGTTTTGTTTTTATATATGCTACAAGCTGTTAATTGCCCGTTTCACTAGATATTTCAGGATGTTGTATGAATATATACTATTTACCTATTTGAATGCATTGACTCTCACCTTTTGGTTTAAAAAGAACAGGACTTGAATTTCTAAAATTGAAGCAGAATTATCTAAAACATTCTCGTAACCCACTCCCCCGAAAGTGAATTTCACAAAAGCTTTTTTAGTGAATACTCAATAAAGAAAACATGCATACCAAATTTAAAGTCTAAATCTGAGAGTCGAAAAATGGAAAATTTTCTACCGATAAGCCCCACAACCTCCTAAGTCACGGGTCAATTTCTCTAAGAACTATTCTTAGCGAATCTCTATTCATAAGAAGAAACATGCTAACCAAATTTCAAGTATGTGGATCTAAAAATTCAAAAACAGGACACTTTTTCAATCTATAACAACCCTTTTCTTAAACCTTCGCAATTCCTCTTCAGAGTCAACTTTCATAAAACTCCTTTTCTATTCCACAAAAAAGAAGTGCCTACCGAATCTCGTTGGTACGTCAAATATTTCAAAAATGGGAATATTTAACTACAACACCTTTTATGCCTCTGCAATACCCCCTTTGGGTCAACTATTACAAAACCTGTTGTATGGCAGTTCTCTACTTCGTGAAAAGAAAGTTCCTACCAAATATCAAGTTTGTAGTTACAATAGATCAGAAATGGGAATATTTACCTATAATGAACCCACAACGGCCCCTAGGGGTAAATTTTCGTAAAACCTATATCGTAGCAGACCTCTACTCTATGAAAGGAATGTGCTTACCAAATTTCAAGTCTAATACAGCACAAAAATGGGAATATTTATCTATAACGCCTCCTAGGGGTCAATTTTCGTAAAACCCTTATTGTAGCAGACCCCTTCTCTATGAAAGGAATATGTCAACCAAATTTCAAGTTTATAGGTCTTATAGCTCAAAAACGGGAATAATTATCTTTAACGCACCCTAAGCCCCAGCAACCCCCCGTGGGGGTCGATTTTTGCAAAATCCGTTCTTAGCGGATCTTAGCTATTGCATGAGAAGAACATGCATACCAGATTTCAAGGGTGTAGGTTTAATGGGTTCGAAGATATTGTGATGAGTCAGTGAGTGAGTGAGTTGCTCTTTTCTCCTTTATATATATAGAGATAAAGAAAAGATACTATCATCAGAAAAATATCCTTAATTGCATTCCATAATGAAATAAAAGTAACATTTGTCATGTGATTTTTAGATGTTAATTTAATGCAATGAATTTGTTACCCTGATTTGTGTGATTAAAACAGATATCAATAATTTAAATATAATATTGTTGCTGTCAAATTTGATTAATTTTCTTAGTCTTCCAAAACTTAAAATTCAGTCATTATGATTTCTTGAAGTTAAATAGATCACATAAATCCTCCAAATATATATTTATTTAATTAAATTTCCTCATTGCACCTTATAAAATCAAAACAATTTGAAACCTTCAAAAACTCCAATTAAAGCTAAATTTGAATTTCTCTCTCAAAAACACACTTCTTATATTTTTTTACTCACGTTAAATTCGATTCTTTACAAGATTTTCGTTTTGATAACTCACTTTATGCAGTTACTTTATTCTTATTAGATATGTGCCAACCAGAGAACTCTACAATACTGTAGTTATTTTTATGATCTCCAGTTGCTTTGTTTATTATTATGCGCATATGTATTTATTGACTGTAACTACATGTTAATGCACACATACATACTATACTGTTTGAATTAATTGGGGCAAATGGGGAAAAAACGATTTTTTCCAAGAACCTTAGCTTTTAATCATTACATACCTTATAAGTAGACTTAAAAATCTCAATATTAGCACAAAGTATGTCCTCCTTTAGCAGAAATGACCTTTTCAACATGTCTTGGCATTGACTCCATTAGTGTAGTGCACTTGGTTCTTGATTTCATCATTGTGGAATCACACTTATATAACACTTTTTATAAATTGTTCTGTTGTCATACAATACTTCTTAGCTAAACGATTCTTAAGAATATGCCATAAGTGTTCAATAGGATTAAGGTCTGGTAAATTACCAGGCCAATAAAGGAATTTTATTTTATTTTCCTGCCCAAAAGTCTGGAATAATTTCAAAGCATGACAAGGGGCCAAGTCATGCTGAAATGTTCTGTCAAAAGTTCCCATGACTGGAACAACCTATTGCATAATATTCCTATGTATTTAAAAGAATTTATCATGCCTTTAAAGAACAAAGCTTCTAGTGCCATTTGTTGTGAAAAAACCCCAAAACAACTGTTTAGAAGGGTGTTTTACAGTCTATTGGATATGATCTGGTAGCAGAGTTTCACCATCAATTCTTCTAAGTACATTTGGTTTGTATCCCTGCACAAATGAATGTGTTTCCTCACTGAAAATCACCTTCTTCCAGCAATTAACAGTTCATGATCGGTATTTTTTGGCCCATTCCAAGCATTTTTTTATCATTTTCTAAATTAGAAATTGTTTTTTCCTCAGTCTTGTTGCCTTACAGCTTACTTCCAGAAGCCTTTTTTATACAGTTCAGGTTTACATTTCAACACTATAATCCAATAAATCCCTCCGAAGACCTGTGATTATCTTTCTTCAATTTCTTTTTCTTTTTCTTATGAGAATTGTATTAGTTCTTGGAGTAATTTACCGTTTGCAACCAGATTTTCATTTTTCTTTTTGGAAACCCTGACCTAAAATACTGAAATGCTATTAAAATTCTTGAAACACTTGATTTGCCCACACCAACTGCAGTAGCTATATCTCTCACAGTCATAGAAGTACATTCATACAGAACGATTATTTTAGAATGCTTTCTTAGAGTAATATCCACCTGTGAACAAGCAAAAGTAACACATGTTACATGTAATGCAAAATTAGAACCACTAGCTGCCACACTGAAACTCTCATAACTGAGTTACTGATGCACTAAAACCAGTCAAGCAAGTAAACTACAGTCAATGATTTTTCACTACCATAAGACAAATATAAATGATTTGAGGATGTACCAGTCATCACTGGTGATCACAAACCAGCTTAGACAAGAAAAAGAGGTTTGTCTCAATAAATTCGAGCACTATAGTATATGAATGGAGTGAGTGCATTAACATCACACTATAAAGCAAATAGAGGGCTATTGGTGGTGGGGGTTGTCATTTTGGATTGCAGCCAAGCCAGGACGATGACACCCAAACTGGCACCCCACTCACCAAGCTTCCACACCACTCCAATAGAATTTTGAGCCCCAACAGATTTCATGCATCAGCCCTTCTATAAGGCAGATCTTCAAAGAACGAAAGACCATGACTCAACAATGCTAGCCTAGAGTTCATCATGACGATTAGGCTACTGTAGCCACATTCATTTGAAATTACTATTCAGTTTCATTTAACATCCATATCTGAAGTACCATTAGTGTTTGTATCTTTCTCTTTACTTTGTACTCTGATTATGTTTGAATGATCACAGAGATGTGATAGTAAATCCTCCTTTCACTACTCACGATACGTCCATGAAAGCTTCAAAAAGTATCTTCAGTATGATCACAAACAAATAATTTCGATTAAGATGTCTCTATAGGTATCACTTCCACAAATATTTTTTCTTTGTTAAGCTACACTTTCTTTCTTTTTATTTTAAGGAAATAAAGTTTTATAGTTAAATTTGAACTTTAAATCTCTTAGAATTTAAATTTTTTTCAGCTTTGTTAAGAAGGGTACTTTCTAAGATTTCAGGTTAAAGTATAAAATTCATCTTCACTATCAATTTCAAAAATATTCTTAAATTCAAAAGGAATTTAAAATTCAGTTGTCTATTGTAGAAAAGGGAGAGTATTTTCAAGATTTTATGTACATTGCTACTGAAATATGGAAAAAAGAAAATATTGACACTATAGGAAAATAAATTATAAACACCAAAAAACAAGAATAAAACCTACTTCAGTATCACTCTGAGCTTTTTCTTTGGTTTTGATCTCAGATTCCAATGATGATATATTTTCACTGAAGAATTTTAGGACAAGAATCCTCTTTAGCTTTTCCTTTTTACAAAGAAGGAACTCCTATACAGAATTTTCAAACATAAAATACAATTCAACTCAGCACAAACATTTCATAAAAAGAAAAACAATCGTACTAGGAAATCAAGTTACAACAATAAACTAAACGACTATTAAAAATTATGAAAAATATATACATTACAAAATAAACTTAACCTATTTCTACACTTTTTGAGTATTGATAGAAAATATAAAATCAGATTTCCATTACCAAGATCCTATTTCCCAAATTAAAAAAATATATATATGAATTTTGAAAATTGATAATAGTGCATTATTTTATAAGCTAGCCAGCATTTGTGTATGGTCATTATTACATTAAATTTTTGATTTTCACTTAAAATTTACTTATGAAAAATTTTACACATATTGAAATACCTACCCTAGTATGTTGCTTCCACATAACAATATCTTCACAACTAAAATCCCATTATAGAATTGGACAAAATATTTATTGATAGGCTAGAAGTTATAAGTTTCCAACTAAAGAAAATTGTTACTTTGTTAACAACTGAATACTGAGCTCAGCAGTTTTTTTCTTAAAGTTATTCCTGATTTAAGCACAGTATTCATAAAATGAAACTAATAAACATTTCCACTAACACAGAAAATAACTTCAGCAGAAAAGATAATTTATTTTATCCTTTTCAATAATGTTCCTGGTTTTTCTCAACTAGAATACTATCATCTGTTAAAATAAGAAACATGTTGACCAAAAAATAAATGGCACAGGACGATATTAAAGAAATTTATCTTTAATGCTTTCCAATTTCATTTGATGGGTTTGTAAGTATACAATCAGCTCATTTTCATTCAAAATTGTGTTAAAATTAATTACACATTTTAAATGATATAACAAGATGTTGTTTCTTTCTTTAAAAAACTAAAATGGATATTTTAGTAAAAATAATGTTTGAAATTCTTTTTATGCATGCTTAAAATATTCTTTGTATTGTCACAAATTATTTATGAAATACAAAATTTGAGCTTGGAACTAATTAATTCTCCCCCCCCCCCTCCCAGTAATCAAGCAGCAGTTACCCAAAGCAATCATGTAAAAGATTTTTTTATAAATCATAATTAGTTCTTCTTAGTAAGAACTTGACCCTGGAGAGATGTTTGCCTTTTAAAACCATATAATATAAAGTACTTACAGGATACACTTCATTCAAAACATGCAACATTAATTCAATTGAATAGAAAATTTCAAGCTTCCTATAATAATTTTTAAGCAAAATGAGACAGAAAATGTTATTTGAGAAACTTTCTGGTCCAAAAATAAGAATTTAAAAAGAACTTCAATTTATTTATTTTCATTTAAGTTTATTCGGGCACAAATTTAACAAGTGTATATTTTCATCTGTATTTTTAAGAACTAACCTCTAGATATATTGAAATCACACATATAATTTTTTAAAGCAATTAATAAAGGACACCATACAATAAAAAGTTACAGCATATGAAATAAATTTAGCAATTAAATGAAGTTTAAAAAAATAAGATAAGAAAGATAACAAAGATATGTAGTTACTTTAATCAATTTATGCATCATTGCTAAAATCTCTTTCTTTGTAGAATTTGCACTGCATATCTTCTCCTTAACATAAGCTTTTTCTTGTTCTTCATCAATAACTGCAGCTTTCTTCTTAATATATGTTTCAGTTAACTGCTTAATTTGGAACTGAATTTCACTTATCTTTAATGATTCATGCTCTAATTCATGCTAAAACATATTTAAAAGTATATTACTTTCAGAATGAAACAATATGATCAAATAAAGAAAGAAATGTTTAATAAGATCCGGCTATGAATTATAAGACCAAACTAGAAGAAAATCATCAAGAGAAACTATGACAGTGAAAAAACAAAAACTAAGAAAAAATACTGTTATTTTTTTTTATGCCAAAAATTAAACATAATACACAAAATGCTTTGCATGAAATGAGGAATAGTGGAAAATATTGACAATAACTATAAAATATTGTAACTAAAAACTTAACTACTCTGTTAGATGTAATAAAAGTATGGAAATATTTGAAAGACATATGCTGTGTATGTTGTCAAAATTATGCAATCAAGTTAACAAGAAATAAATCTTTAAGGTGGAAAGTTTGTAAAAAAAAAATTAAGAAAACGTCAAACACAAAAAAATGATTTTGTATAGTTATAGATAACAATTTTGAAAATGTATACACATGTAAGAATTTCATTTTATTTATTTTCAAGACAAGATTTTTGAAATTTATTTAGATTTAACATGCAGCAAAAGCCTCAATGCAGTCTAGTCTTCCCTATATGGCTAAGCATCGTCATCTGTACTAGTGGCCTAAGAAAATAAATACCCGTTGTAAGAAAATATAGCTCCATTTAATTGAGTCAAGTTCTAGCACAAAATTGCCTCCCTTGAGTCAATTACCAAATTACATGTCCCCTTCCCATTCTACAATGTCTAGACCAGTGATGGCGAACCTATGACCCGTGGGTCAGCTACTGACCCACGCAAGCTTTTTAACTGACCCACGATTGCTGGGCAACCACTTGTTGACTTACGTGGGTTTATTTAGTTCTTTTAACTTGTGTGGTTCTATTAGTATTTTTAAAGCACTACATTGACACAAAATCAATTAAAATTCTGTCTATAACCTTCAGTTTGATCATTACAGTTCCAAAGTTACGCAAATGACAACAAATGTATATGAAAATATGAAGTACTTGAAATAAAGCAAAATGGCTTACAAAATATCAAATAAATTGTATAATTTTACTCACATTTTTTTATGAAAAAAAATCGACAAACCAAAGCAAATAACCATATTTGAAGCACTTTCTTCGGATGAAATGCACTTTTGTAAGGTAATGTTCAGTTATGTTTGTAGAATACTGACTTCCATAGCACTTGTATCTTCACTTCACTATTTCACCATGAGAGATGCAAATGGGGGCCATGGACATGTCTCTTATTCTCGATAATAGCAATTTTTAACTCGCAATTTAAGGTGCTTGCACCAGTCAGTACCAGTGTTGAACTTACATTTCGAACGCATTTTAAAGTAATGTGCATGTGTTATATATATGTTAATACAAAATTTCTTCACGAATTATTGTATTATGATTATAAATACTCTTAATTGTAGACCTGTAATATGTCAGCAGTTAAAAAATCAAAAACAAGCCATGCAAGTTCCTGGCCATATCAAGTTGAATTGTTTAATAAATATGGAGGAATTGAAATGAATAAAAAGGTAATACGTATAATTTGCAATTGAAGAGTGACTGCACGAGCATATATTGTAAAAAAGACGTCGCATTATAATCTCGGCATGCTGACAGATGAAGAAAGAAAAACATATTTTTACAAAAGAATAAAGAAGAGAGGTTTTCTCAAAGCAAGTGTTTAAAAAAAAGTTTTTTTGGTTCCAAAAAATAACATTATAGCTGCTAGTTTTCAAGTTGCCCATTGCATTGCTCGCAACAGGAAACCTCTTTCAGAAAACGAATTTGCAAAAAAAAAAGCATTTTTAAAATGTAGCCCTACATTGTTTGCTGATGTTACAGAAAAATGCTTGATTATAAAGTGTATAAATGAGGTTCCTATAAGTCGCAATATTATTAAATGCCGAGTATAGAGCTGGGGAAAAAATATTTTTTTGCGCAAATACATAATGCCTTATATAAATTATGCAGAAATGTATTTAATTGCATTAGATGAGATTAATAATATAAATGATTATGCACAATTTGCAGTTTTTGGCCGGTATAAGTTTGGAAATATAATGAAAGAAGAGTTGATGAAGCTAATAACATTGAAAGGAAAGTGTACCAGTCTTTATACTCTTACAGAATTTGATATTGCATTTAAAGAAATGAATACTGAATTTCAAAGAATATTTTCTGTAATAACATACGGTGTACCTTGTATGGTAATGGAAAACATTGGATTTATTCAGCATCTTAAGCAAAATATCTCACATTTTCTAATTGAATTTCTTTGTATAATACACCAGCAAGTTTTATTTGCGAAGCATGGATTAAAACCATTTTCGATTGTACTGTCAGTTGTTATAAAAATAACCAACTTTATAAACTCAAAAGCTCTTTATAAAAGGCAATTTGTGCAATTCTTAGAGAAATTGAATGCTAATATTCAGGGAATTTGACATACAATAACATGCTATGGCTTAGTTTCGGTCAAGTCCTTCACCGCTTTGTAATGTTATTAGAAGAAATTAAGATCATTTTAATTGAAAAAAAAATAACAGTATCGATGAATTATCCAATATACACTAATCAACTGATTAAATGTTTCTATGAGATATCAATCAGAATTTTAATGAACTGAATAAAAAACATGGATTGTTTTAACAATGTTTCAAAATATTAAAATATTTATGACGAAACTTGACATCTTTACTAAGGATTTGGAAATGAAAATCATTAAATATTTTCCTCAATTACAAAAACATTTTCAAACAACAATAATTTTTGAAAACTCTTTGACATTTAAGAAAATGCAATTAAAAAATATGTTATGAATATGCTGGAAATATAACAAGATTTTAAAGAGAGATTCAATCAATTTAACAGTTTGGAAAATACATTTCACTTTATTTTATACCCATACAAAATAGAATTTGAAACAATGGAGTTAACCGAATTTGTGTGTCTAGGTATCGATAATTTAGAAATGGAATTAGTTGAAGCAGCATAGTGTAGAAAACAAAATTTGAAGGTTTGATTTCTGAATTAGAAGGAAAAATTGCTTGAAAATTTTGCAGGTAATATTGATTCCACAGTAAAAATTGAAAATATTTTATTATACGTATGGGATTTCATATAAAATTTTTTTATATCAATTAAAAAACTAGTTACAGTAGGTTGAAAATCCAATGTTTCTAGGATTATTAATCAGCAAAAGAATTTTGGGATAGGGTCTCCCAAAGGAAAGAATAAATTTGGACGCAACGCAGAACCATGCCTTGAACAAACAAGTTTATTGAATGAAATAGTACAATGCATCCTTACAAAACATGTGGAGATCTTCAAAGAAAATTATTAGCTACTGATGTGAGTGTGGATTCATAGACAGTTTGACGAAGCCTTATTGAAGCTGGGAGATTTTCAAGAAAATCAATCAATAAAAAGTTTTTAATAGATATATATTCAGCAAGAAGGATATATTCAGCGACGAACACATTTTTTTGTTCAAGGGTTTCGACCAAAATTTGTCGGGTGAAGTGGTGCAGAACATCTTATTCAAACAGTTAAGCACCCTCAAAAACAGATGTTTGGGGGGTTATTTTATTTCTGGAGGACCTGACAGCTTATTAGCAGCTGAAGGGATGATGAACTCTAAACAATACCTTGCTATAATAGTAAGTAAAATTGTGCATATTATGCAAACGTTCGCTGGTGTTGTTGGTATCTTTCAACAAGATCTTGCTCCATGCCATACTTCTAAGCTAAAACAACGAATTTTTTTCAAAAACAGAAAATAACGGTTCTGCAATGGCCTAGTAATTCTCATGTAAATCCCATTAAAAATTTGTAGACCATAGTAAAGAGATGTGAGAGAGTAAAATGGACTTCCCAACAAAGAAAACAAAGATTGAGAATGTTATAAAAGTTTGGCTTCGAGATGACGAGATGAAAAATTTATGTTCTAATTTAGTGGAATCTATGTCAAACCGTGTACAGGATCTCATTAAAGCTAGAGGAGGACATATTTTGTATTAGATTGCTGTACCATGCATGTTAGTCGAACTATACTAATTAAACAACATTAGTAAACATTTTTGTGTTTGTCCCAATTAATTTGCACAGTACTCCACAAAAACAAAAAAAACTAACGCAAGCCGTGTCGTTTGAATTTAATTTTTTAAAAGAATACCTTTTAAAAATATTTTCCTCAAAAACAATTGTAATTTTGATGCAAAAACCAACAAATGTATTAATAAATTGATAAATACCTATGGTGATGATTGAGATACATATTATGTATGGATAGTACAATACCTATAAAGCATTAT
The DNA here is from genome assembly GCA_019973975.1 of Trichonephila clavata. Classification (NCBI taxonomy): domain Eukaryota; kingdom Metazoa; phylum Arthropoda; class Arachnida; order Araneae; family Nephilidae; genus Trichonephila; species Trichonephila clavata. The sequence continues at coordinate 60,956 of BMAO01015707.1, forward strand.
AACATGGAATCCAATAACGTCGCCAATTGGCTCAATCTGTCACCAAGTGATTTTTCTCACAATCATATTTTATGGACTTGAGGGGTGGGATCCCTCTCCTCAAGATTTGTTTACTTTTACATAACATTTTTTTTGTACATACCATTTTACAATTTACTGCGAAAACTGTTTTTATTGACATTTTTAGCTGGTTTATACTTTTACTATTTTAACTAGTGTTTAGCGCAGCTTAGTCAGGTTTGGCTCTTGTGCCATTAAACCATACACTCACCCACCAATAAAGGAATACCATTCCTACGCTTATTCAAACGCACTAATTTTGCTAGCGCTGCTCGAAATTTACTATTCTTTTTTAGTTTGTACTTTTCTTGCGCATGTTCAAGCACAATAACCTGGATCAAAGATATTATTTTAATTGGTTAATTCTTTTGTTTTATTCTTCTCTTATTGTGTTGCGAAAAATTATTAAAATTGGGAACTTATTTTCTTTGAAAGTGAACGCAGTGAAGTATTACTAAAAATATGGTCTAATATGTATGGGCCCAAAACACTATGGAGCTTAGCGGAATAAGAAACATAACGGAACTGCAATACAACATATAGATTCGTACTTATTAGTATTCATAGGGTGGCGTCTACGTAAGTAAAACTCTTTTGCTACTATTTTAAATGCAACTACCGTTTTCTGATCATCTAAATATAGTAGTTATTAGGTTTTTTGTTTATTTCAAGTGCACGCGTTTTTTTTAAATGCAAAATTTAATTCTTCTAAATCTACACTATTTTTTTTGTAATCTGCTGTAGCTTTAGATTTTTTGTATTCTGCTGTAGATTTTATTCAAGATGGCTGCCTCGCACCTCGCGAAATATGAAGGATAAAAAGTATTACTGAAACGTGATAAAACAACTGAGAACTGTAGAATTACAACAATTTAAAAAGTGGAATAAGAAGAAATTCCCTTTATTTTCCAAGTAAATCAGCACAGAAAAGTGAAGAGGGAAATTGAATGTAAAGAATTTCAAAATTATTGTAGAAAAAGAAATTAAAATAAGCGAAAGCAGTAAAAAATTAAAAATAAATCATATGAGGCTGAAAGAAGAATTAAATACTAAAAAAGCTACTTCATTATGGAAAGTGAAAAAATTAGAAAATCATTTATTAAAAATAAAACTGCATAAATTAGCTATTTTCTACCATTAAAAAAATAATTTTGCCTGACAGAGTTGGAATTCACCATGCAATTTATTACTTTTTTGAGAAAAAGTTGTTGAGTCTTTACCAGATTTATCACATTTCCCACTGGGCGAAATCAGTAAAATCTTAACTAAGGTACGGAAAAAAAATTCAATTTCTTAAAAAAAAAAGAAGAAAGAAATTGACCAAAAGAGCGAAGAATGGATTTTGGTATATTACTATCTCGAGTATGGCATGGACCTTAAGAGCTTGAAGAATTTAAATGACTTCTGATTGAACGGATTTAAATATTTTGTTCCTGCTTAATTAGATAAAGTTAACGGCATATACAGCCTTCAATAGCTCAATTACTTTTATTTAAAAATATGTTGATGAAATAATAAAATATACCACTACTGAGATACATCAAAAGCTTTTTTTTTTCCATTTAAAACTGTCTAAAAATAACTAAAAACAAGATCAAACACAAATACTGTACAATAGCGAATCAATTATATCATTAAAGCTTTTTTGAGTAAAAACGGTAGAATCTCACGTTTCATTATATTAATCTAGCTTTACCTTGTCTTAGGAAACCATCGTCGTTTTAGAAGCTCACGTTTTTATTGTGTCCATTTACTTTTACCCCGTCTTTGGAGACCATCCTCATTTAGAATGTTCGTCTCAAAGCTTTATCGTTTCTTTGGAGACCGTCCTCATTTAGGATAATGACTCAAACCTTTATCGTGTCTTTGGAGACCGTCCTCATTTAGGATGCTGACTCATAATTTTACCGTTTCTGGAGACCGTCCTCATTTAGGATGTTGACTCATAGCATTACCCTGTCTTTGGAGAGCGCCCTCATTTAGGAGGCTGACTTGTAGCATTACTGTCTTGGAAACTGCCCTCACTTGTGAAGCTCACGTTTATGTTGTAGCCGTATACCTTTACCCTGTCTTTGGATACCAATATTCATTACGGATACTGACGTGAAGCTTTACCCTGTATCAGGAAACTGTGCTCGCTCAGGATACTGGCACATGGCTTTATTTTGTCTACGTACACCGTCTTCATTTAGAAAGCTGACATATTTATTGTGTCTACAAATCATTACTCTGCTTTTGCCCACCGTTTTCGCTTAAGAGAGAGAGCTGACGTTTTTATTGCATTAAAATTGCTTTACTTTGTCTTCGGATATCGTTTGCAAATGAATAACTGAGTTATTTTTTGTTCACTTTATTAATAAAAATATGCTCATATTATCTTTCAGTAAATAAATTGTTGGAATTCACCGTAGTAACCACATTTGATAAAAAGATATCTTAGCTTTAATATCTTATAATTATCCATTTTTTTTAATTTGTATTTTTAAATCACTTTCAAATAACAATTTATCCCAATTATTAATTTTTTATTTGTAACAAATATATATTTCTTCAAAATATTATTGTTAAGAAATATCTGTAATATAATTGCCACAGTACTTTCTTCTTCTTCAATTATAAAAGCGTCTTAAGTATTTCTAAAAACAGACAGTTTATTAATCCCAGTAAAAAATTCTTCATTTTTGACTCTTCCAAATAATTTGATAGAATATGGATTGTGACTGCATATAACTTTAACAGAGCCAGACTTTGCCATTTTATCAAAAAAGGCATATATATATATATACACTAATAAATAATACTTCACAATATATATTGAATGAATTTTTGTTACTCCCCGTTCACACATACACACACGCATTCAAGCACTCATTGCCATTTGCATCAAACACTTAAAAACTTTTAGCCCTATTAAATAATTTTAAATTGCAAACCTCACTTATTTTTACTACTTAAGCCAGTTGAATTTTAAAAATGCTTAGTTTTAAAAATACTTAGTTAAAAATTTTTAAACTTAACTCTTTTGCAAATGGGCAATAGTGACCCACGAGCTAGTACTAAAAAAATATGAACAAAATTTGACCCACGTCTCAAAAAAGTTCGCCATCCCTGGTCTAGACATTATATAAATATTTAACCTGATAGGAGCCAATGATATCACTTTGACAATAAGCATGTAAACATTGATGATTTGTCCACATCAATGCACATGACCAAAAACAGATAAGATTGGATGGGGGAGGAGCTCCATTTTGTGGCCAAATAAATAGTTCAATTTTAGCCCAACCTCTATATTTCAACAAAACTTCATGATCATTTTTTTTTTTTTAAATAGTGAATAATAAGAGAAGTGTTGAATAATAAGACATTATTGAATGAACACTGAAAAAAAACCCTAATTTTTTTTTTATTTAGAGGAACAATTAGGAACTTCATTTATAATTTGCCATATTTCCATACTAATCTTCAAAAGTATAACTGGAAAAGACATGAAAAAAACATGTCTCTAAAATTGGCGCATAACAGGAAATGGCATAAAGACAAAATAAATATTCAAAAAAACTGTTCTTATAGTGTTATAAAAGATCTTTTTCTTTTTTTATCTTTTGTAAAGCTAGATATGAAGTAAATTTAACCAACAAGAAAATCAAAACCATTTTCAAACGGGGAGTTTATTAAACAATGCATGAAAAGCATACCGAATTAATTTTTCCTGATAAGAAAAAGATGACATTCCTAAAATCAGTCAGTCTCATCAAACTATCGTCAAGAGAAATGACAAGTTTGACAAATTTCCAAAAAGGATTTGAAAAGTAGAACTTGTAGTTTTAAATTTTATTCTTCATCAATGGATGAGTTCTAATGCTGCTAATACAGCAAACTTTGCCATTTATAATGGAGGCATAATAACAATATTGTACTGTAATTTTAAAAAATTACTTCATTAGTACCATTTAAAATCACAATTAATACCACAAAGGTCACAAGATATTTACATAAAGCAGCGAAAAAATTCTAATGCAACTTTCTTTGTCTCTTGCTAACTAGTATAATAATGGTTGGTGCTTCAGGCTTAACAAATAAAAAAAGGAACTTGTAAAATTAAAGATGATGATGTCGTTGATGTCGGGAACTCTCATTTGATGAAGTACTGTTGCATAATATATGAAATTTTACACAGAAAAGCTTTACAGATGTATCGAGTTATGCAAATCATCATCAAGACTTAATTTTGTAATGGCCTGGAGACTGAAGCATCACTGGTTCGAGAAATTTCTTACATGCTTGAGTGAGGTGGCTCAGTCAAAGCTAAATATTTAAAAAGATTTCATGACATACTTAATGGCATCAAATTGTTCATGACATAGAAGGCAAAATGTATATTATAATTTGGTGATACCAACTAGCTTGCAGATATAGCATGTTTAATAGATTTGATTGTTCCTTTGAACCACTTAAAAATGCATCTTCAAGATAAAAACCAACTTATCTATACCATACAAATGAAATATAAATAATGACAAACAAATACAAACTATTTTTTATTTCAATAAGTTGGCCAAACATTATGCTGAAAATGGGGGAAATTATGCAGTCTTATTATGTAATTTGATACAAATTTTCAGAATTCTGCAAAAATAAACAGGTTTTATTTGTTTATTTCCCCCTTTGGTAACTTCTTTTACAATTGACATAGATATACTGACAGCAAATTTCCAAAAGGGATGCATACAGCTGAACACTGGCACCCAACTTATAATAACAAAATTTCATAATCTTTTTATTGGACTTTTAATACATCATACCAGCCAAAAGACAAACATTTTTCACTGCACAATCAATGATTATTCACATCATCACTGTTCAGAAATACAAACACTTGCAAGCAATTATTTCAAGAGTAAAACACACTAAAAGTAAAATTAGAACCAGAAATTGGATGAACAATTTGAGAATTATAATCATCTTAATTGAGCCATATATAAATGCAATGGTTTTTAAAATTCAAAGTCACATTTTTTTTATTTTTGAGTCTTTATTCTTATACAATTAATAATTAAGTATTACATGTAAAATGTATAAAACAATGTTAATTTAACTGCACAGGCTGCAGCCTTTATAATACAAAAACCATAAAAGAATCAAATTTTAATTACTTTAAAAAGTACTGTCCTGATAATTCCACTGATTTTTATTCAACAAATGTGATCAGTTTATTTGATATTCTTCACTTAAGTATGTTTTAAAAAATAATTTCTTAAATAATGTTTTAATATTGTAATTTTCTACATATATATTACTAAAAAAATGTTCATCTGATCTCTTTTCCGAACAACATAAATTTAACTGCATTTTTATTTCAAATTCTTAACATAAAACGTCAACAACATCAAATGGCTAGATAATTAAAAATTCTTTTGTTTATTCTGTATAGCTAGTTTGTCAAACTCCAAATAATTAAACTTGGCATTACATAGGAAAGAAGTTGCCAATAAATAGAATGAAATTTTTAATACAGATTTTTTTTAAATTGATGATCAGTAAAATCAGTCTGTAGTGAATTTATTTTACTTATGTTTTCAAGTGGAAAAAGTATTTAAAAAAAAGGGGGTCTTTACAGAGTTTTGAAAAGAAACAATCTTAAGACACCCAGATAATATACATTCTTATATGTATATTATGGTTTTCAAAAATCCAATTTTTGCAGTAAAATTTTAAAAAATGAATTCAAATTTATTCTTTTCTTGCTCTGGTGACACATGTCAACCCACTACAATTACACTTCCATTGTAAGGTCATATAAAAAATATAAAGTTAAAAAATCAGTTGACCTTAAAATATTACAGGAAAATCAGAAAACATAGAAACAGTTCTTGAAATACACAAAGCAACCTCCAAAAAATTCTTAAAATTATAATCCTAAAATTATTTTAATAATTTAATTATATTCCCCAATTTTTGTGTGTGTGAATTGCAGTTTACATATAAACTATTGTAATACATCAATAAAAAAAGTGCTTAATATTTGCATGAATTTACTTTAATATGTGTGTGTGTGTGAATCATAAAAGAAAATCATCATTGTTATAATACACCTTTGAAAATTAAGTTCATTACTAGAGAACACAAGCAATCAAAAAGTTATCTAGTTAATCTATATTTATTAGTAACTTACCCTCTAGGTGCATAAGAAAAATTCATTATAGAGTGATTTTACAATAAAAATATGGATTACAGTATCTTAGCTTGCAAAAATCAATTGAAGCACATTTCTTAATAAAAGTAAAATTATCACCTTCACTTTCCTCAAAGCCTCTAGTTTTTTATCTAACTCAGTTCTATGTACCGAACATTGCATAAATTTAGAATTTAATTCATTCAAGGAATTTTCAGTATTCTGCAAAATAAAAGCCAAAAATTAAACACATGTTATGTAAATAAAATTACACAATTAAACCACAAAAACATTCATAGAACACAGCAGTTCCAAAATATATCACGCATTATTCCATGCATTTTAGGATATATTCATTATGAATAGTTGACATATGCACATGTTACGGATTACAAAGGTTAGTTATTACTAGGAATGGAAATTTCTGTTGCTTTACCCCCCCCCCCATCACAGATTCACAAATAAATAAACCCCTCGGGGGATCTACCGAAGTTTTAAAAGGGTCTATAGTACAGATTTGAAAAATGAGAGTTAGTATATAGGTAAGTGAATATAAAATTAATCAACTGAAGCAAAAAAGAACAGAAGGATAATATAACCTTCACAGCAAGGGGAAATGATTTGGAACAGGAAAAGAACTGAAGACTTGTTTGTCAAGTATTCTACTTCTCAAACCAAGGGAAAATAGTTAAAAACAGCAAAGAATAAGCCTCTATAGTCCCTATCTCTGAAAAAAATATAATCAATTGAATTTGGTTCAGTTTACAATGACAGTTCTTGAAAGGAACAAAGGGGGGGGGGAGAAAGATTTTCTTTTTGCACTAATTCTTACATTAGCTTCGTGTTCCTACAAAATCAAGATCAACTTTTCCTTTGATATAAATTTCAAACTATAAAAAGAGAAACTTTATATTTATGGCCCAAACTACTTATTGCTTCAATTCAAATACTGTTGAAAAATATTTATTTTTGAGAATATTCCAAAAAGATATAAGATATCACTCTAAATAGATATGAAGTCAGAAATAAATAATTGCAGATTGGTATACCAATTTAGATGTTTAATTTTTCCCTCAAAATGTTGAAAAAATCATTTTAGATTGATCTTACATTTTGATGATCAATTTTAAATACTACTTCAACAGTCAAAAAATGTATTGAAATATTCACCCCTCCTTTCTTAAGTGTGATAAGAATAACTTTAACAATCTTGAACAATATGTTAAGTTCATGTCCTTCAATTCAAGAAAAGGAAATAGCATTTATAAACATTAAAGGTCTTCTGAAACAATTATTATAATGCTTCCCTTGCAGTATGAAAAGTTATTTTATTTAGGATATTAAATAAGTTTAATAGATTATTTTAAAAGCAATATAATAGTTTCAGTAAACCATTACATTAATTTGAATACCTTATTCAATAAAATTAAAAATTAATTCAATATATTAAAAGAACAAGTTAAGTTTGAAGGGAAAAAATTTAATGCAACTAGTTCTAAAAATATCAAAATTTGTGAATATATTACACAAAGCTGTTTCATTGAAATATTAACTTTGGATTTATTGAAATGAAAAAGGAAAAAAATTTTAAAAGAAAAAGAACTTTATGACTATAAAATCTAAAAAACAACATAATTAGAAGAAATTCAAATTGATAAAATTACCTTCAATTTCATTTCTAAATTATTCAGTATTTCAGAATTGTCTTTTATATTTGGCAGGATTTTACGATCCCTGCAATCAAAGAAAAATATGGTAACCAAAATTCCCTTTTATTACATTTTTAAATACATTTTTAGCACCATTGTTATCAACAAAATTCTTAAAATAAACCATGAGTAATATATTCTTAAAAAATATATAATTAATTAATTTTAATAAAAAAAATTTTAATCTCTTTTAAAATGATTAATCTTTAAAGATAATACACATCCTGATTATTACACAGAATAACTAAACTAGTAACTTCTAAACTATTTCAATCACTAAAACTAAATTCTAAACTATTTCAAAAAGGAATGCTGGAATTAATAAATGGTTAGGAGAAAGTTTAATGTCTGGACAGTGAGGACAAGTATTACAACTTTTTGGGCCATCAGGGGATATTTTCATCCCTTTAAAGTGTCTTGTACCTAGTCTGGCTATGATGGTTGAAATTACGTGGCTACAATTAAGTTTTGGAATTAAGTGCTTCTTAACTGGAGGGGAGGTCAATTTAAGTCTGGCTGTTGCATAAGCATTAGTAAGAAGGCTATTGGAAAGTTGAGGGGAGTTTCAGGCCTCCTTGGCTAGGTTATCAGCCTGCTCATTAACGAAGATATCTACGTGGATTGGTATCCATTGCAAAGTGCACATTCTTTGGGCTGAAAACTGCTCTGTTTATAAGGGTAATTATATCCTGTGTCAGTTGAGAGTTGCTCCTTAGAATTACCTTGAGTGCAGATCTAGAGTCTGAGAACAGAATACTACTGGAACTCTCAATAGCCCAGCTGTGGTAGTTATCCAAAGCTCCTTTAACGGTCCCAAGTTTGATTTTTTGAGGAAATTTTACCCAGAATTCTATAGGATTCAGGTTCACTGTTTGGGGGAATAAGATAAATTCCAGTACCACCTTTATCAAGGTCAGAGTCAGAAGATCCATCCGTATGGGCAATTACTTGGTTTTTGGCCGAATTTGAAAATTCCTCGATGGTGTGGATGCCTTTCTGTTTCAGTCGTCAATTACATTAAGTTTCCAAATAAACTTTTCTTTCTATTTCCAAATCTGGATAACTGCCATTTAGGGACAAAAGAACCACAAAACATGTTTTTACAGCTAATCAACTTTTAATTTTTTCATACTTTCAGTAAATTATAAATTATGTAAAGACAATTAACTACATGATCCTTGAGTTAACATACAGTGGTGGCCAAAATTGTGGACATTATTGAAAATATTCATGTTTTTTTAAATCTGTATGCTTATAGAAAATGCTATGTTTCACAAATTGTGCAGTCTTATACATCATTTTAAAAAGAAAATACTGAAATCAACACAGAAAAACAAAATTCAATTTACAATGTAAAAAAGGTTAGGCTGCAATAACTATCGATATACATTAGATACTGATGATAGCTGTGGATTATCAGTACTTAGCAGGGTAGCCTTTATTTTTTATTGCAACTTCACATCAATGTTTTATTGACCTGACAATAGTTTTAAGCTCTTCCTTTGTTTTTACATGATGCCAGGAAACAATTACTGTAAAATCCAGCATTTAACGCACACTTTTAACACAAAAAATAAGAACGAAATTTATGGATGTGCATTATATACCAGGTATAAAAATGAAAAAGGATGAGCATGGAAAAAAATTATGCTTCTAAATATATTGAAGTGCTATTTATTTAAAAGAAATGACATTTCGTATGAACTTAAAAGGTTATATTTCTAGAAGTATATTTTTTCAAAAGAATGGAATAATACCTTGAATAAATGACTTCAAAACATAAGAACATTGCATACGTACATTTCAGGTTTTTTCATAAAAAAGGGGGTGTGCCTAAAAGTTAAAAATTGCAGCTCTAAAGTACAGGTGTGCATTATACGCCAGATTTTACAGTATATCCTCAAATAGTTCCCTTTAATTTTATGGGTACCTCATTTGGGCAAGAGTTTTCAAACAGTGCCACAAGTGTTTGATAGGATTGAGGTCAGGACTGTTTTCTGGCCAGGACAACAATTCAATGATCTTTGTATAAAACCACTATTTTGATCATTTTGATGTGTGGCAACGAGCAGAGTCCTGTCAAAAAAATTGAAGCATTGTTGGGAAATAGATCCCTGATGGAAGGTAGAAGTTTATGTTCTAGAATAGTGTCAATGTATTTTCTGGCATTCAGTGTCCCATCGATGACATCAAGGTGACTGATAGCCCATCTGCTGATTATGCATGACCAAATCATAAAAGTATGTGGGTACTTCACAGGTACCTGGATGCAGTCAGGATGAAGCTTTTTTCCTATTCTGCGTCTTACATATTTCCAGCCATCATTACCGAATAATGGTATCTTAGTTTCGTCGCTCTGTATTACTTGTACCCACTGATCATTTGCCCAATTAATGTGTTTCTTTGCCCACTAAGTCTTTTTAGCACTACTGTAACTTGAGATAAGGTTTTTTTCATGGAATTCTACCTCTTAATCTAAAACTGCTAATCTTCTCAAGATTGTTTTTGAACTGACAGAAACACCAGCATAATTAAGATAATTTCTGAGGGTCATTAATGACACTCCTTTATCTTGGAGACACAGTATTTTTGTTTCTCTGTCATCAACAAATGTGGTGCACTTTTTTATTAAATTTGTCTCCTGGCATCTTAATCAGAACTTTCAATCTCCAGATGTAGTCACTGAACCACCCACCCGTCTTGCAATTTGAAAAAATAGACAATAACTATTTCTCGTCACACATCTATTTCTAGATGTCCAATCTCTTTTATCTGATGTCATTGCTTGACTAAATATTATTGTTGTCCTGACCCCAATCTATCGAAATCATTTGAAAACTCTTGTCCGAATGAGGTACCCCTAGAACCGAAGGGAACTAATTAAGGTTATAATTGTTTCCTGGCATCACATGTAATAACGAAGGAAAAGTTTAAGACTACCTTTAGCTCAATGAAACATGGATGTGAAATTGTAATAACAAAATAAAGGCTACCCTAATAACCCACTGCTATCATCAGTATTTAATGTACATCACTAATTATTGCAGCTTAACTTTTTTTGCATTGCAAATATTTGAATTTTGTTCTTTTGTACTGAATTCAATATTGAATTCTTTTTAAAATAATATAAATGATTTTACATTTTGAGAAATGTAAAATTTTTTATAAGCATACAAATTTTAAAAACATAAAAATTTTTCAAAGTGTCCACAACTTTAACCACCACTGTACTTCTTTCTTATTAAATGAGAGATTTGTATAACAAATTTACATTTCACAAAAATTTGTACAAGTAGCTTTCCTACATAATTTGTCAATGATGTTTTTGAAGATTTACGATAATTTAAAGATTTCTGAATATATTAGCAGTAATATTTTATCTAACAAATTTAGGTTTTGATTCTTTTTACTCAATTTTTCTTTGATTGCTAATTTTAAAGATCAATCTTGCTACAAAAAAAACTTTTAAATAAATTAAATAAGTTTATTTTGCAGTTATTGCTTTTATACACCTGAATTTCTTTATTACACAATCACAAAAAATTACAGTTATCAAAGTTTAATTTGCAAATAGAATATATATATATATATATACTCAAAATTTCTTTACAAGAGAGAGAGAGATTAACATGATTAAAACTGAAAAAAATTGTAATAGCAAGAACACCAGACAACAGAATTTAAAAGGAGATATGAAAAATTGAAATAACAGAGATAAATATAAAAATATCAAAGAATGGATGCTACAGTATTATCAACCTTGCTGACTTAGGACAGCTTATATACAAAAAAAATTCTCTATATAAAAGTGGGGTTGAACATGTTTAAGGCATGAACAAGGCCAGCTAACCTTCCCCCTTTTCTGTTAATAATACCGAGCAAAAACCTATTGGAAATATATATATATATATAAAGGAGAAAAGCGACTCACTCACTGACTGACTGACTAATCACGATATCTCTGGAACTATTCAACCTACAGACTTGAAATTTGGTAGACAACTTCCTTTCATAGAGTAGACATCAGCTAAGAACGGATTTTCCGAAATTCGAAACGCAAGGGGCGTTACGGGGGGTTAAGGGCTTTAATAATAATTGTTTCCATGTTTAAACTACTTGATGTACAATCTTGAAATTGGGCAAGCGGATTCCTTTCATAGATCCACTACAAAATGAGTTTGGTGAAAATCGACCCCCAAGTGGCGTTGCAGGGACTTAGAGGGCGTTATAGATAATTATTTCCATTTTTAAACTATTTGACGCACTGTCTTTAAATTTGATATAAATAGATTCCTTTCGTAGAATAATGATCAGTTACAAAACGGGTTTTGTGAAAACAGACTTCTAAGTGGCGTTGCGGGGGATTAAGGGGCGTAACAGATAAATATGTCCAATTTAAACTACTTCACCTACCTGCTTGAAAATTGGTAGGTAAGTTTCTTTCATGGAGTAAATATCTGCTACAAAATGGGTTTTGAAAAAATTGACCCCCAAGGGGTGTTGCGGGGGTGGGGGATTTAAGGGGCGTTATAAATTCCGATTTTTTAACTATTAGTTGTACAGTCTTGAAACATAGTAAGCAGATTCCTCTCATAGGGTAGAGATACGCTACAAAATGGGTTTCATGAAAATTGCCCCCAAGTGGCGTTGCGGGCCTTAAGGGGCGTTATAGATAATTATTTCCATTTTTAAACTATTAGACGCACAGTCATTATATTTGATAAATAGATTTCTTTCATAGAGTAGAGATCAGCTATAAGAAGGTTTTGTGAAAACGGACCTCTAAGTGGCATTGCGGGGGATTAAGTGGTGTAACAGATAAATATTTTCGTTTTTAAACTACTTGACCTATCTGCTTGAAAATTGGTAGGAATGTTTCTTTCATGGAGTACATATCCGTTACAAAACGGGTTTGGGGAAAATTGACCCCCAAGGGGTGTTGCAGGGGGTTAAGGGCAGATATAAATAATTATTTCTATTTTTAAACTATTAGACGCACAGTCTTGAAATTTGGTGAGCAGATTCCTCTCATAGGATAGAGATACACTACAAAATGTGTTTTGTGAAAATAGACCCCTAGGTGGCGTTGCAGGGGTTCAAGAGACGTTATTGATAATTTTTTTTGTATCTTTAATTTATTGGACGCACAAATTTTGCTAAGCAGATTCTTTTCATAGAGTGCAATTCCCCTACAAAATGGGTTTTGTGAAAACAGACCCCGAAGTGGCATTGCAGGGGCTCAAGTGGCGTTATAGATTATTATCCCCATTTTTAAACTATTAGACGTACAGTCTTGAAATTTGATAAGCAGATTTCTTTCGTAGAGAACCGCTACAAAATGGGTTTTGCGAATATCAACTACCAAGTTTAATTTCGGGAGATTAAGAGGCATAATCGATAAATATTTCCATTTTTAAACTATTTGATCATCCTGCCTGAAAATTGGTAGGCATGTTCCTTTCATGGAATAGAGTTCCTCTAACAAAGAGTAAAACGAAAATTGACCCCTAAGGATGGTTGCGAGGGGTCAAGAGGAGTTACAGAAAAAAATTCCTGTTTTTAATTGTTAGATCCATTTACTTGAAATTTGTTAAGCATGCTTCTTTTGTTGAATAGGGATCCACTAAGAATGTATTTTAAGTAAATCAAGTTCTGCGGAGGGGTCCAGGGGGTTACTGGGACGTATTGACACAAAAAAATTACTTTTTTTGAGCTACAAGGACTATAATAATGAAATTTGGTTTGCATTTTACTTTTGTTGAATTGAAATCCGCTAAAAGCAGTTATTTTGGAAAACGGCTCTCAACGGGATTACGGGGATATTGATAGTAAAACTTTCGTTTTTTTGCTGTTAGATTTAGACTTGAAATTTGGCTTGCATGTTCAATTAACGGAGTAGACATCCACCGAAAATTGGTTTTGCGGGAATCCACTTGGTTTTGGGGTTAAGAAAGAGCAAACATCATTCTATACTTCAATTTTAGAGATTTTTAGGAAATACAAATTAAATGAGTTCTGCCCCCTTTTTTTTTTATCAACAGGCGACAGTTTCAGGTCTTAGTATATTTTTCAATACAATCGAATTCTTAATGCAGGACTTAGATATCAATAATTTATACATATATATAAGCAGTAAAAATTTATAAAAGATCATGAAATACCCAGCGAAGCGGGCGAGTAACGGCTAGTATATACTATATATATATATAGTAGTTTTTTCCAATATATCATGTGCAAAGTACATTTATTATTCTTAAATACACAAGATTGTACCATGACTTTATGTGTATTTTTTATAATCATGTGCCTTTTCAACCAAATGGTATTTATTTATTAATGGCTTGTGCTTACAAAAGTAACATTATTTCTCTTAAATATTAAATAAAATTTTCTCACTTGATAAGCAGTTTCAGGTTCATTCTCACAAAATCTCTTGTTTTAAAAAAAATTTGGAAAAAAAAAGAAACTAAAAATTTTTTTTTTATTTATCTACAAAATATTACAAACAAGTAGTGAAATATAACTAAATAATTTTCTCCAATTTAAGAGGACACAGTATGATTCAATTGACAAAAATCGATCAAAAAAATCAAGTTTAATTTTTTTATCTTAAATTATCCTTTATATACTTTTCTATAACTTGACAAAATTTGAAAGCTCTTAACTTAAAAAAGAAAACAGAATTATGATAGCTATTGTGTTCATTTTTATTCACATCCCTATGGCAAATCAAAGCTTTAAACTCACTTATCTCGAAAAGATAAAATAATTAATTTGTCTTCATTTAAAATGCTAAGGCTTTTTTTTTATTGTGCCTATAATGCTTTGATTTTTTTTTTATTTATTGCTAATAGAACATATAACAAAAGTTGTATGTATTTTTTAATCAAATCAATACTTATTTTTTTAAAAATAATTGTACTTTGAATTTGTACATTTTTCAAGGATTTTTCAATAAGCGTTCATAAAAAGAAATATTGTGTGAATACCAATCATGTTATCGCAAAACCCAAACTAACTTTTGTTATGAATAGTTTGATGCACTTGTAAATCAAATTTCATGCGTGTATGTAAACTTTTGTAAGAAGAGTAGAATTTTAAAATCACTTCACAAATTTTGTTTTTTCCTTAAAAAATTAAATGGTTAGCTTTTTTGAAATTTTTGGCACAAAATCTATTTTACATAGTATACACACATAGGAGGCAACCAAAACAATTTTGAAAATCCTTAAATTAAAATTTTTTGCTTAAATCGTACCATGTCCCCTTAAAAGTGATAAATTTTCAAAAAGATAATCTAAAAGTACATTATTTTAAATAAAGAATTCTAGACATGCTAACAATTTTTTTAAAAAAAGACTAAGAATAATGCTTCAAAAAGCATTATTTTCGATAATCTTAGAAACCTAGATTATTACGTAACCTAATTCTTTGTTTTAATTCAAATGATTTAAATTTTGAGGAAATGTATAATTACTAATTTGTATACTCACACAATAAAATCCCTTTTGACAGATAAATTTCTATTACCATACTGAGATCTCTTTCCTGTTATCTGCATAAAGAAAATACTTTAAAAGGTATAGTTCAATTAAAGCAAATTTTTAAAAAATCAATAGTTAATAATTTAATGATTTTTAGCAATTACTTTAATTTATTTGAAACAGGCTATTCTGGGCTAAATTGCACTTAGCAATCATAATTTAACACAAAGGATGTAGCAGAGATAAACTGCAAGTACGAAAACAATATTAAAAATTTAAATAGCTTAGTCAACATAAAAAAGTGTAATTAAATATAACGGTTGAATCTTATTTTTTGAACAACAAAAGGATTATTGATGACTTATAGGCAATTTATAACACTTCTGCTTTGAATCAGGTATATATATATATATATCCCTTCTCTCTGACTTCTACATAATATATGTAAACTTTTATAATTGATTAGATTTAGATTTCACAACTCTTAACACTCAATATAATGGCAAAAATTTAGACATTATACGGGGAAAAAATTTACCAAAAAAAAATAATAGATACCCTTTCTGTTGGTGTGAAGAAGAGGCTGTTATATTTCAATATATGTTCAACATTACTTTCTGCATTATTATTACATACTGGTACTTGATGCAAGCGGCTTAGCTTGCAGAGAAATCGCATAACAGATTCAGGAGCTATAAATAAATCTTTCAAAAAACACTGCATACCAAGTTTCCTACAATAAAAAAAATTACACTTTTCAGAATTTGCAAAAAGTCTAGAAATAACAATGTGAATCAATAAAAAAAAAGGATATTAAATGCATTTTCATAAAATTCTGAAGAAATTTCAAAAGAGAAGTATCCCAATTCCCTAAATTTTTCCAAACAAACTTCCAGAAAAAATTTCCTTTAACCTTTTTTTTTTTTTTTTATGTACAACAATACAAACAAATTTTCACATCATATTATGTAAGTACTTTAAAGATCAAGTGGATTGAACAAGTAGTAGGCTCATAATTTCACATTATTAAGAACTTTAGAGGATTTTAAGACTTAAATCATAATAACACTAGCTACAAAATTCACAACACAGACAACCAAGGCCATATTAAGTGTTGCAAGCATGTGCATTCTGGAAAAAATCAAGTTTATAAGTCAAAAAATCATGGCTTTAATCTCTTGGGAAGTGATGTTTCAATTATGTGTTCAAGCCTGAATTTATTCAAACCTTGTCACTCAGAGAGGCTAAATTACATTAAAATCCCTCAGGTTTCAAAGTCTTCACATGGGAGCATGGATGTGGAAAGTGAGGTGACAGCCTAAATGTTGATTTCCTAATATAACCGTGATTAAAAATTAGAAGGTGTACTAATTGTAGTTAGCAGAACTTTAACTCACATAAAAAATAAATAACAGGAAACTTTCATACAACAACATTGAACTTGTAAAATTTGTTAAGTATGACTAAATTAAACAAGTAATAAAAAAAATTGCATCAATTTTTACTTTGAATGGATGAATAGAATGTATTTTATAAATGATTGAAAATTTGAACAAGATATATACATATATATATATATGCTTACATAGGGAGAGAAAGAACTAACACTAAGAATTGAAAAAAGAGCATGATTTGTCTGCATTGTTGTAACAATGCACACCCAATTTGGCTAATTTGGCTGAAAAACTGGTTTTCGAAGCCAACTTTTGTCATTGTTTTAACAGTTACATTGTTACAACAATGGAGATAAATCTAAGTTGGCGTCAAAAACCGGTAATTAACTTAACTTAATTAATCAATAATTAATGAATTAATATTTGAAAAAACTATATTAACATCAAGTGTCATTCTCTACAAGTTTAAAAAAATTTATTTGAACTTGACTGGATGAATAGAAAGAATTTTATTAACGATTGAAAATTTGAACAAGATAAATATATCTTTATATATAAAAACTATGTGTCACAGTGTTTGTCCGCAATGGACTCTGAAACAACTCAATCGATTATAATATATTTTTGCATACTGTGTGTCATTTCATCCAACTTAAAACATAGGATAGTTTTTATTTCAATTAATGACACCATAATTTTTTTATTGCAGGAAATATAAAGAATCTGGAAAACAGGAAAATTCGCAAAATGTAGCAATGCTCGTGTGTCTGTGGGATATTGTGAACCAAAATGCACGAAAAGTAAGTGCCCGGAGTATTTTTTGGTGTGTAAAATTGGATTTTCAAATTAATTTCTAAAAAGAAACTGTAACTTTTCCGGATAATGCCGGTTGACCGTATTTTATACACATCACCACAGGGGCTTACCTTAAAAGCCTTGGATCGTGAAAACTTGATCCCTAGTGCATTTCAAAACAGATAATCCGGATCTGATATTCAATCAGAAAAATTACTGCAACTTTGTCGGATTAATTCAGGACGACCATCTATTACACAAACCGTGACACATGCCCTTAAAGTCTTGGTCCGGGAAAAGTGTGTTTCTGGTGTAATTCAGGATGGTCAATGAGAGTCTGAAATCAATTTTTAGAAATTCCTGAAACTTTGCCAGATAATGCTGGACGACCCTAATGCCCTTTCCAGGGACTGAACTTGCAGGCTCAGGGGCACCAAAAGTAATCTCCAGCTGCATCTAGGGACGGGAAACGATAATCTGAAATCAGATTTCAGAAACTCCATCAACTTTCCGGATATTGTCTGAATTGGTGAAAAGGCATATCATTCG
Organism: Trichonephila clavata; assembly: GCA_019973975.1. Classification (NCBI taxonomy): domain Eukaryota; kingdom Metazoa; phylum Arthropoda; class Arachnida; order Araneae; family Nephilidae; genus Trichonephila; species Trichonephila clavata. Next base: position 79,122 of record BMAO01015707.1, read on the forward strand.
AGTCTCGCATTCAGATTTGCATTCCCTCTTGCAACTGAACTTGCACGTACTGGAGCAGCAAAAGTCAATCCCGTCTGCATTTTGGGGCGTGGAATGAGAATCTGAAACCAAATTTTAGGAGTTCCCATAACTTCGCCAGATAATGCTGGTCGACTGTATTTTAGACACACCGCGGCAAGGGCTTGCTTTAAAAGCCTAGGAGCGAAAAAACTTGGTCCTTAGCATATTTCATAATGGATAATCCAAATCTGATATTCAATCTGAGAAATTACTGTATTTTTGCCGGATAATACAGGATGACCGTCTATTACAGAAACCGGGGCAGGAGCTTACCCTTAAAGTCTTGGAGCAGGAAAAGTGCATCCCTGGTGTAATTTGAGATGGTGAACAAGAATCTGATATCAAATTTTAGAAATTCCTGTAACTTTGCCAGATAATGCCAGACGACTGAAATATTCGCGGACAGCAGCACTAGCTTAACTTGCCAACATAAAGACACAAAAAGTAGGTCTCGGGCGTATTTTTGGACTGCCAATCCCAAAATTCTTATTCCAATTCAAGATAAGTCTATAACTATGTCAAATAATGCCAGACTAACATATTTTACGTGAACCTTGGTAGGTGCTTGCTTTAAAATTCTTGAGGTGCGAGAAATGCTTTCCTGGGTGTGGAACAAGAATCTGAAATCGTATTTTAGAAACTTCCATAACTTTGCCGGATAATGCTGGACAATCATGTCTCTCTTCAGGGACTGAACTTACAGGAGTAGGGGCGTCGAAAATGGGTACCGATTGCTTCTCGGTGTGGGGAATGAAAATCTGGATTTGGATTTCAAAAGCTTCCGTAACTTTTCTGGGTATTTCTGGAATGAGGTCGAATGGCTTTGCGTTCAAGTCCCACCTTCGGATATTTATTCCCTGTAGCAACTAAACTTGCAGGCCCATTCTTGTGAAAATACGATTGCAATAGGAAATTGCATCTTTGGGCATTGTGGCCACTTTGTTAGAAGGTGGAAAAATTGCACATTCCGCATCAAGCTGCCATTGGACATTCATAAGATGCAAGATGCAATGTGTACCATTGAAAAAAAGAGCAGATTGGCTACAGTATTGCAAATGAATTCAATCGTGATCAGTGTCCCATGACCCATAAATATTCATTCAAAGCATTACATAGAACTTAGCAAGATATAATCGGCAACAAGAAAATATTCGGTGTTGCTGTCATACTACTGTCTGGTGATTTCTGACACTCATTAACAGTCATTCCTCGCTCCACTTTTGCTCATGAGATTAACGCATGTTTAAAACACTTGTTTTTATGGCGAATTGTAGAGACACTTTGATTGATCATAAACACTAGAGTACATTTGCAAGATGATCAATCGGAGCAAATATTTTCTAACCAACTGCTAAATATTGGAGATGGTGAAGTAGAACTTCATCCCAATACATAATGTATGAAATAGCCAGACAGTTTCTGTACTGCTCTTCAGACAAAAAGGAGCTGATTGAAAGTGTCTTTCCGGTTATACTGTATAATTACCTTGATAATTATTGCATCTGTAATCCTATTATTTAATCAGAAAAAATGTTGATATTGTGATGAAATAAACTTCCAGAAACAGAGTTAAGAAAGAAACCTAACTTACAAAAATGTGTAAACACTTTACATTAAAGCACAATATAAGCTGTGATTAATTTTGGATAACTTTTTTTCACATAAAGCAAATATATGTCTCTAAATATTGATTTCATCTCTTATTCCTTCATCTCTTGACTATTTTTTTCCTTTGGTCATTAAACTCTATTTATCCCTCACTGAAAATATGACGATATTTGAATTTCAAAACTCTTATTAGTTATTTTATAATATCACTAGCCGACCCACTTCGATGGTTATTTCATGATGTAAGACAACATATTTTTGTTATTGATATTAAAGTCTTAACATTAAACTTTCAATTGCACTCAAAAACATTTTTATAGATCTCTCCTCTTAATTTAAAAATAACAGGAGTTACATTTCTAAAATAGAATATATTTATGCTTTACACTTACATATCCCTACCCTTTAGGAGTCCATTTCCACAAAATCTGTTTCTAAATTAATTTCTACTCAAAATACTAACTTCTAAAATGGGAGATTGCCTACAACTGTCCTGCAACCCCCCTACTTTGGGAGTCGATTTCCACATAATTCATGCATAGCAGATTTTTACTCAACAAAAGAAACACTTGCCAAATTTCATCTAGGAGTTCAAAAAGGTGAATTTTTATCTACCAATCCCCACTTGGGAATCAATATCTATAAAATCCATTTTTAAACAGTGCCAAATAAAAAACTTCACCAAATACAGTTATCCTTTTCTAAATGTTAGCAGAAATAGTTTTTTCTTTTCTTTTTTTTTTTCTTCTCGTTATTGGCTGCATATTATGGCATCTGGTAATTTCACACATGTTCACAAACTCTTCCTAAAGCAAAAGGCAGCTTTAAAAAAATATTCATTAAAAATAAATTGGAAAAATTTTTTGGTTGGAAATATGCTTACAGTTCCTTCAAAACATCAACGAAGCTCCTCATAAAATTTTGGATATATATGACCACGATAGTGTGAATTTGTTAATCACCCAAACAAATATACAAACATTCTGATTTATAAATAAGATTACATACCTCATGTGTCCAGTTATAGCAGGAGAGGAAAAATCATTTATATTTTCATCTGGGACCATTGTAACATTAACACTTAGTTTTTTATCTTTTTTCATTACATTCATAAATCTTTCAAGATCTTGCTTGTCCTCACATACAAACATAAGTAAATCTCTTTTCGATATGGCATTTTCAAGGAATTTACGATTTTCATCATCGGTTACTTGAATCTGAAAAGAAAATTTTTAATTCATTTTTACAACAAATTTGTGACAAAATTGTAATCAATTTTTTTAATCAGTGGATTCTTGATCAGTCAATAATTTATTCTTTAAATAGAAATTAAACTAAGAGCAATTTAATGCAGGACTTACGAGACTGAGAATGCAGAAAATGTCGAAATGAAAATATTTTTTCTTATAAAAACCAAATTCTAATATCTAATTATATTAATAGAATGGCACCATCCTCTTAAGCATCACAACTAGCTATTACATGAGAAAAAAATTTTTAAAAGCTGATCTGAGAAATTACCCGTCAGCTTAGTTGTCAAAGGTACCACAAAAAGCTGATTTCCAAACACGAAGATGGGCAGTTCAAATAATTCAGCCCTAAAAGCTAAAAACTCAAGACCATTGACAACTCTTGCTTTATTGTTAATTCAGAAAATAAACACAAGATGACAGCACAATCAAATGTAACTCCTACGAAGAGTCTATAAGATTTCCACTTAAAGCACAACTAGAGGTATAACCAACTACAAGCCATACATCAAACAGATAGGGATGTATGAGCTGCAGTTAGAAAAACTTTGCAAATGAGACTCATTACAAAACCATCTTCTCTAAATACCACTCACAAAGAGTCCCAACAGCAAAAACATTTATCCTTGGGTGGGTGGGAGCAACTAACCTCGCCTGTTCATCACAGTTATCAAAGACAGGAGCAAAAATACTGGCTCAAGGAGGAATTCCACTTCAGCTTAGTTGTCAAAGGTGTTGCAAAGCATATTTCTCCAGACCTCAAGGGGAATTTGAAGATATTTGAAGATCTTAATAGCTTGAATGTGTGGACATAGCTATTTCATAATATGTTAGAAATCGAATAAAATGTCACATTAGCCAATTAATTTTTTGATTTAAAAAAAAACCTAAAAACTATTTAGTTAAATAAAACCCTTTTTAAGTTGAAACTAATTAATAAAATCTGAATATTAAAGAATTGCACACATTTGCAGAATTTTTTATAACTAAAAATAAACTCTGAAATTACTATTATCTAGGCTAATTCCCAAACTTTGTTGTTGTCACTTATGCCACTAGATCGACAGTAACATCAGATCAAGATCCACGAAATTCATCATGGCTAATAGCTAGATTTTTAAGCCTGTCGTTATCCTTAGCTTTGAGCACCATGCAGGTGACAATACGATTTTGCTAGCTTCTACCCCACTTTTGAGGGAGTGGGTCAGAGGGCCCTGGGTGTGGTCAGAGGTCTTTCACTTCTCTTCCCTACCACCAACCTTATGAGAGGACTTGCGGCTCAACAGCTATTCAGAATGCCCCCATGCCGTGAAGGCACTATACATTTACAAACATCCCTGCCTTCTCTGGAAATCAAACCTAGGCCCTTCGGCACCACAGTAAGCATCACCTAACCACTATACCGAATGGGCGGTCCAAATTTTGTAAAAATGCTTAAAATAAAAAAAATTTAAATTTTAGAATTTATTTATTTTTTTTATTTATTTTGATGATTTTATCTTCCACCATGTTAGGAATTGAACACATTATAAATTACATGTTCTCTGAGAACAAAATACATTGTCTTACTAGCTTCTCATTAATCATTTTACCATTTAGACAAAAGAGTGAAAATCTAAGAAAAATTTGAACAAATAACAGTATTAAAATGATTTTTTCATGTTGCTTTTTTAAATTTACATAATTCTAGGTTTGAATCAACTGTTCAAACATATTTAAAAATTCCTGACAACTAAATTGAAAAGACAAAAAGAACTCTGCATGAATAATTCTAATAAATCAAGATAACCTATTATAACATCCAATAAATTCAATAGTACTGATATTTTCAAAATACTTTCCTTCTCACAGAACTATTGCAAGAATAAATACAATTGTTTAAGTGACAATTATTACAAATTATTTTATCAAGACGAAAATCTTTAAAACAATTAATACACCCCATCACAAATTATAATAAACAACTAGCTTTCATGGCCCGGCGTTGCACGGGCTTATACCGAGGGTATAACTTAATCTCCATGTTAATTTCCTCCTTTTATTCTAACGCCAACACTTTTGTGGGGTTTCACGCGTACGATGTGAGTGCATGTCCCGTGAGTGCGTGTCATGGCTTTGTTGCTTAACATTTTCCCTTCTCTCCACAAATTCTCGATCCTAATACCACTGAAGACCCGCAGTGTAGGGGAGCGATGCACGTAAAATCTGTCGAGAGCTCAAACGTCCTCCTGTTGGTGTGGTGTGGTAGGTAGGAGAGGGGGTGCCAGCTCAGGTGTCGTCCGCGTCACTTGACCATGGTTCAAAATTACGTGGACCGTCCCCAAAAGGCCTCGTGTAGCTGAACAGTGGGACGTTAATATTCACTCAATCTTCACAAATTCAGCACTTCCAATATTATTTTCCAAAATTACTTTGATTGCTTTGTTTCTTTCCTCTCCGCTTAGCCCGGCGGTGCACGGGCTTTTACCGAGTGAATAACTTCACCTTCATGGAAATTTCGTGTTTCCCTCAGGCCGATAGCACTTGTGTGTGCGTATGCGCGCGATGTGAGTGATTTCTTTAACTATGTCATAAAAACTCCCTTTTTCGAAATTTGTTCTTGCGTTGGTGTGGTGTGGTAATTATTAAAGATGGGTGAAAGCTCAGGTGTCGTCCTCGTCACTTGAGAATAGTTGAAAATTTCGAGGTCCGTCACCAAAATTCTCGAATAGGCAAACAGGGTGAAATGTAGCCTTTTTAAATATAGTTGTATGTTGAAAAAAGACAAAAAAGTAGAAATTTTTCAAATTTCAAAATTTCACTACTATTTTAAATATTGAAGTAAAATTGTGAGAATTTTTTGAAATATTCGACACACGGGAAAAATGTGTCATGCAATTATCTTTATAAAAGAAGAAATTATTAAATGATTGTTTTAAGTATTTTGAGTGTTTTATTAAAATTTGTTTCGAATGCATAACATACTGCCATGGAAATTCACCTTCCTTTATCAAAGTTCCTGGTATATGTGTGATTCCTTTATATTAACGTCACTACAATTCCCTTTTTTTTAAAAAAAAAATATATATCTTCCAGATCTTATTAATGTCAGACAGGTTTCAGTTCTCTTTCTACAGCACGGTGTTACAGTGGCTTTTTTGAGTGTAGAACTATTTTCCCCCTGACTCTCCCCTCAGATATAAGATTTATCTTCAAGTTTCTATTCATGACATATCAAAAACAATATTGCTTTAGTAAAAAAATAATAAATTTAAACAATAAAAAGAAAACTATTTTGATGCTTGAGTAAAAAAAAGTCATCATTTTTTAATAATAGGTAATTTCTAGGAATCTAAAATAATTAAATAATTTTCAGGTTTTCATTAATCAATCAATCGCTACTTACAGTTAGCTTAAAAAGGTCTCTAGAACGTATTTTAATCCAAAATAATAGGCGATATACTTTTTATTAACAAATAATTAATTTAATAAGGAAATAATAGAAACATTCCTTTTATTTAAAAAAAATATATTAATTTAATTCCATTATCTATAAATAATAATAAAAAAAATTAAATATTGCTTTAGTTTCGTAAAATATCTATTATTTTAAATCCATTTTCTAAAAAAATAAATACAAAAATTCTCACCGTTAATTATCGAAAGGACTATTCATTTTTTCATTTCGTTGTTTTTGAATGTTAGATTAAAAATATATAAGAATGAAAAAGCCTGGAAATTTATTTACATTCACTGCACAAAATCATTCAAAAAGAAAATAATACTGTGTGTGAGACTAATATATGTTTCAGAATTATATTTTTTTTACAGTATTTTTTATTCCACTCATTCACTTTTGCCAAGAACAGCAAGTTTGACCTTGGCCACTGAGCGTTAAACAGAGGGAGAAAAAAAAATAATAATGATTCTAGCGCATGCGCAAAGCCTTTAGAATGTCTTTAAAGCTTTCATTATTTTTGAGGGCTCAATTTTTAATTGAAAATTCCAAGTTTTCACAATTGATTGGAAACAACAATAATTTTTAAAGAAAAAGGTTACAAAAAATAATGCTTGTATTATTTCTCACAAAAACTTTATTTTATGAAAATCACAAAAAGAAATCTTTAAAATCCGTAATTTTTCAGCGAAATCGACACACGGGAAGAGAAAAAATCATAAAATATGCAAAACAGCATTGTTTTGTAAAAAAAAAAAAGTTTTTTTTCTATAAAATTCTTTAAAGAAAAATAGTTTTTTCCCGGAAACGAAACTGTAGCCTTTTTAAAAATAGTTGTGTGCTGAAAAAAAGACAGGAAGTATAAATTTTTCAAATTACAAAATTTCACTACTATTTTAATTTTTGAAGTAAATTTGTGAGAATTTTTTGAAATATTCGACACAGGGGAAAAAGGTTTCATACAATTACCTTTATAAAAGAAGAAATTATTAAATGATTGATTTAAGTATTTTGAGTGTTTTATTAAAATGTGTTCCAAAAAGTTTTTGGCTTTTTTTTTAAAATCACTGATTCTAAAAGTTTTAAATTGAAAATTTCGAAGTCTGTCGCCAAAAAACTCTGGAGTAGGTGAACAGTGCGACTTTTTAAAAATCCCTCTCATTTCAATTCTTTCGTTGCAATTTTTTAGGCCCCGGAAACGAAATGTAGCTTTTTTAAAAATAGTTGTATGTTGAAAAAAGACAGAGAAGTAGAAATTTTTAAAATTACAAAATTTCACTACTATTTTAAATCTTGAAGTAAAATTGTGAGGATTTTTTTAAAAGTTCGACACACGGAAAAATAGTTGCATGCAATTATCTTTACGAATGAAGAATTTATTAAATGATTGATTTAAGTATTTTGAGTGTTTTATTAAAATTCGTTCAAATAAGTTTTCGGCTTTTTATTTTTTAAATCACTGATTCAGAAAGTTTTAAAAATCATTTTTATATAAGCGCAACGATATTGATTCATATGAGAAAAAATCATAAAATATGCAAAACAGCATTGTTTTGTAAAAAAAAAAAGTTGTTTTTTTTCTATAAAATGATTTAAAGAAAGATAGTTTATTCCCGGAAACGAAACTGTATCATTTTTAAAAATAGTTGTATGCTGAAAAAAGAACAGAAAGTATAAATTTTTCAAATTACAAAATTTCACTACTATTTTAATTTTTGAAGTAAAATTGTGAGAATTTTTTGAAATATTCGACACGGGGGGAAAAGTTTCATGCAATTACGCATTATTTTAAAGTAAACTATGAGTTTTATGAAAGAGAACAAAAATTTCGATACTGATAAATATTTTAAATGAATCTCAGAAATGCATTGAATGCATTTTAATTTTAAAAAATATAATAATTTAAATCCATTATCAATAAATACTAATAAAAAAAATTCTACAGATAGCTCTTGAAATGTTTGGATGTTTGATTAAACATATATAAGTGTTAAAAATCCACTTTTGGGGGAAAACCTAGTTATATGCTAACATTCACTGAAAAAAACATTCAAAAAGAAAAAAATACTATTTGTTAAAAACATTTAATTTTTTTAATTTTAATTTTATAGTTTTTCATTCCACTCTGTGTTAAAATTATTTAAACACGTATCTGCGAAAAAAATTATATTACACAAAACTAACTTATTAATTATTTTTAATAAAATTGATTAAAAATGCTCATTTAGCAATTAATTGTGACATACCATTTGCTTACATAATGGCAGCACTGAAAATGAAGTAAATTTCAGATCAGTGGGGATGCAGCAAGTGAATTCAATCATTGAAGAAGAGAGAATTAATTTATGGGTGGGAAAAATAAGCAGAAATGAACAAAATCGAATTGTTGAAAAAGATAGAAATTACTTTGAATGATTAAAAATCAGAAAAAAACCTTTCTGAAGGCAAAAAAAAAAAAAAATGAAAAGTACATTAAAATAACAGAGGATCATGTTAAAATAAGTATTTATCAGTAAAATTAATTTACGTGGGAAAAATTAGCAAAAATGAAAAAAAAAGAGATCTACGATTTGAACTCGCAAAGACACGATCTGTTTTACGGTGTAAATGAGAGAAGCGAAGCGCTACCGACTGTGCTACTGGAAGCCGTAGCTAGAATTGAAAATAGGCAACAATAATGAATGGGAGGACGAAAAAGTAATTTTTTCCCTCGCAATTTTTTTTTTTTTTTTACTCGCCAAAGTTACTGATTTCCCTTTAAAATCCGTAATTTTGAAGCAATTTTTTCAATCTTCGTATATCTTACGGATAATATTACTGTACACACGGAAAAAAGGTTTTGTGAGATTATCTTCATAAATGACGAAGTTATTCAATGTAAAGTAAAAATTAAGACTACTTTTTAAAAATTCTTTAAAAAAAAAGTTTGGGGAATTTTATTTTTTAAATGAATCGATCTAAAAGAAAAAGGCTTGAAGTTAATTAGTGTAGAATATCGATTTAATAACACGAAAAGTAATTCATACCCAACGATTTAGAAATAATTTTCATAAAAACGCATCAGTTTTAACACTATTTTAAAAAATTCGAAAAAAATCGAAAATATCGTTATTTTACAAAAAAAATTATACCGTGTCGTGGCGAAATAAATGATCTTTCCTATTCTGTAATTATTTTTTGTCTGATTTCGACACCGAAAATTAGATGACAATTTTAATATGGTGGAAAACGTAAGATTACCGCTCGGCCGAAACGGAAGGGAAGTCCCGCCAAGTAAACAACCGGCAGAAGTAAAACAATTAGGCGTTTTAAGGTTTTTAATTAATATCTTTTTAACTAATTACAATATCGGAATATAAATGGGCAATACGGCTTCCCCGGAAAATTCCCGATCTTTTGCGACTTTCTGCGTGGTGCGGTTCGTGAGAAGATAGACGCACATACATAGATAGATAGATAGATAGATAGATAGATAGATACGTTTGCTTACCTTCGAATTTTAATAGTGTAAGATGTATATATAAATTAGCCTAAATACAATAATGATTTAAAAATACTTTGGAAAATTGTGTGAAAACTCAAATTATTACAATCTTGTTGATTTATTTACAGAAAGGGTTTTATTCTATGTTTGAATAATTATGACTTTTATAAAGAAGCACCATGTTAAAACTTTGTCAGTTCAAAATTTAAAAATGAGTAAATAGTACAACATTTTTTCAAATCCATGATCAGGCAGAAAAACCAACAAAAGGCATGAAATCCTTTCTAATAATAATATATCCAAATCAATGAAATTTTGAAATTTAAAGATGTTAATTATTTATATCAATTAGATACAACTTAACAATATTTAGAATTCAAATACATTGTTTTTAAATTCCCACACATAGCATAAAAGCATGTAGCAGCTGCACTTCTATTGGTTGGCCACGTGCCAACTGAAAATATTGTAAATATCATATTTATCAGAATGATAACAGTGCAAAAGTTTCAATTTGCACAAAGAAAATAAATAAATGCCGAGGATATTTTAACCTTTTGATACTACTACTCATGGAAATAAAACTGTCTTTGTGTCCAAACAGCTTTCCAATTGCTCTCGTGTTTTCATATACAACAATGAGGCCAGTTCATTCTTGCAACCTGTTTATCCTGGTCCTCATGCTGTAAAACATGGAGCTCCAAAATATTTTGATGTCAAAATAAAAGGAATCGTAAAAAGAATTTCTATCGACAGGCTGAAACTATGTTTCACTTTGAAAAGGACACAGAATTCTCAGAGAGAGCTGGAGAAACAGTGGCGTAACGTACACCCCCACATTGCAGGGGGGCAGGGTTCTAGGGGGGCTCAAAGCCTGACTGCCGCCAAGCACATACCCTTTGTAAAATCCAACTTGGGGGTCCAAAGACTGACTTTGAAGGAGGGCCCAAATGTTCTCTGTTATGCCACTGTATAGAAAACATTTTCTCACTCAAAGCTGTAGACTCACTCCCATATCAGAAACCTCTAGAGGGATCGCTACTTGCAAATAGCCAATATACAACTTGCAGTGGCAGGACTGTTAGGTTGCCATCTCATTTAACAGATTATACTCCCTAATATCTTCTGATTGTTTTCACTAGGAGGGGAGTGTATAGCTGCTGCATCTTCTATTAGTTGGCCATGGGCCAACTGAAAATATTGTAAATATCATATTTATTGAAATGGCAACAGTGTTAAAGTTTCGATTTGCAAAAGAAAGTAAACAAATGCTGAGTATATTTTAACCTGCTGACAAGTTCTGTTCTTAATCAATTAAAAACACTGCAAAACCATAATTGTAAGCTATAAATTTATTCCCGCTTCAAGCAATCAACTTCCTTCCCTTAACAAAATATTAAATACAAATTTGTCAAAATTCTTTTCAGATAAATTATTTAATTGTTATAAAACATAAATAAAAACAATCTTAATAAAACTTTATCACTTAAAAAATTGTTCTTACAGATATTAATGCTGGCATGGAAATAGGAGCCCTAAATGAATTTTGATGTTCTTGCAACCAACATACAGCTTTATATGTATCTGGATAGCTCCGTTTCAAAATTTCAAATTTCTTATTCTCTTCACTTGATATCCTTTCTACTTCTTCAAGGGTTCCTGGCAAATAAAAGTATCATAGATTTTCATAAAAACTATCTTGTGTGGTCAGTAATTAAGATAAACATAAAGTATGCTTAAAAACATATGTTAAATCAAAACAAACATCAATTAAATTATCAAACATATCATGGAAATCAAAATATTAAAAACTAAATATCATATTTATTTGAATGTAAGCCACCATTGATTCTAAATCACACCCCAAAATTAATGGAATTTTTTATGAAAAAATAAAAAATAGTGTAACATAGTTTATTAATATCAGATATTCATGAATTTAAAAAAAATTAATCAGAACTAATAAGAAATTAATAATGTATCTTACAAATATTAAAAACTTTTAAATACATACATGAACTTGGTAATTGCTAGAACCATCACTATCGTTCAATATCCCTCATCCAACAAATTTTTCTGCCTTTGATTCTAAGCTGCATCCAATTTTTAATAGAATTAACATTGGAGGGAAAAGTGCAGCTTAGATTTGAATAAATACACAACATACAAAATAAGTGAAAAATTGAAAAGTGCCAGAAGCAGTTAAGCTTTGCAAAGAAAGCTACAAAAACAACCCCAAAAACACTTCAATGGATCAATCATGATATGCCTAGGAATAAAAATTCTAAAGGATTTTTTTTATCCCCAGTTATGTATTAAATCATAGACCAAGTAAGAACATTTCAGACCCATTTTAAATAAAATCTATAAATCAACAAGTTGTTGCCCACAAAATCCAGCAGGCTAGACTAATTCAATGGTACTGTGCCCCCCCCCCCATATGAAGAAAATACAGAACCAGTAATAGGTTGGAGATAAGATTTTGATTGGAGAGCTCCATACAATTGAAATTATAATCAGAACAGGCTTTGCTAATGCAACAATTGGTGCAGAAAATTTGGTTCCATCAGCATAAATGAATGACCAAAGAAGGTCACTTAAGAAATGAGTCAAAATGGTCTGCTCCTACCTACTGAGACCACTAATTAACTACCAGACTGGTTTATTGTTTGCTAATTAATGTCACATTTTGAGGGCTACTGGAAACATACCTTGTAATTTTGAGCTGCAATCACACAAGTGATGAAAATAATACCCAAGTTTACACTCTAGTCTCAAAAACTTTCGTGCCATCAGGATTTTGAGCCCAGGTAGATTTAATGCACATCAGTTTCTCTACACAACAAGTCCTTAATGGTTCCAGGAACAAACAATTGAGACAGAAACTGTATTAGACAAATATCAAAAGAACCATTAGGATGAACACCATAATAATAGTAAGGGCCGATGGAAAGGTCTGAAAAGTTCCACACATCATCAAGGGTAAAATTAATACTAGTTTCCGGTCTATATTTGAAAGCCTCTGAATCCCAAAGCAAGCAAACTTCATCCCTCCTAGAAATAACCTTCTCAAATACACTGCAAACATCTCTTTTTAAATGCACTCTTCACTAATTTGTAACTTTATCTAAAACACCCCTAACATTTCACAATTTTACAAATATTTCATCAATTTCAAATAGTTAGTATTTGAGACTGAGCAATGTTAGTGATATTTACTGATAAATACTACTACTATTCGAAAAGAATTTTATTCAATTCGTTATGCTTAAATTTCACTGGTATAATAATAGCATTAAAATAATTATACTATATGCATTATTGCTAATTTTTAAAAATAATAAGTATCTGAAATAACTGTTACAAACTAAAAGAAAAACCATTAATAAATATTCACTATCCCAATACTAATAAATTGTATCCATATTTTTTTAATGCATCATAAATAAGAAATAGAAAGAAATGAAACATTCTACAAAAATGAATGAAAAGCTGTGTTTATTATTACCTACCCTAATTATGACGAATTAATAAAGAATTATCCAATAAAATGTTTTGTTAAATTAACGTATTTAATAACCAGTACTTATAATTAAGTTTTAATTTTTTTTCATATATTTTTGATTTTGAGAGATTTTTATCACAAACATATATTATTCTTATATAGTACAAATACATATCACTTATCACAATATTATGATAAAAAATTAGATGCATGAAATTCAAAAATATGAATTTAATTGCTTGGACGAACTTTGTAAAGAGAAATTATCTTTGTTTTTTGTGTTTAAATAGTCACAAGCTTAAGGACTGTCCTAATAATTATTTAAAATGCAGTATATGTCTAGGTAAGCATAACTCTCTTTTACATGAAGATTCTAATCGTAATAGTGCCTTTTTGTTAAATGTCAATGCTAATTGTAAACAAGATACTGATAAAGGAAGTGTCAGTCAACAAGAAGTGTCTAATACAGAATTAGATGCAGCAAATATGACACAACTTCTGTAAATAATGCAAAATGTGTATTGTTTTTACCTACAGCAAAAGTTTTGCTATATAATAGCGAAGGAGGTTCATTTTTATTTAAAGCGTTACTGGATAGTGGATCCGAATCTAGTTTTATTAGTGAAAATGCTATTAACATTTTGGAATTAAAGAGATGTAATGATCGGTTATCTCTTAGCGAAATAAGTGGAATTCAAACAGGAACCACATGTGGCTCGATGGGTTTAAAGATCGGGTCAAGATTCTGTGAAGATCAGTGAACAATTAAAGCGTATATATTGAACAAAGTCACAACTCAAATTCCCGTTGATAGGATTAATATAAATGAATTAGATTATTTAAAAGGGCATTTCTTTAGCGGATGAAGATTTATCAAGACCTTCAGAATGTGATGTTATTTTTGGTTCCAACTGTTTCTTTTCTATTTTGCGAAATGGCAGAATCACTGAGTCTAAAGGACAACCTATTGGTCAAAGCACAATCTTTGGCTGGGTTGTAGCAGGTAAAATTCAAGGAAATTGCAAATCTCCTTTTGTGCAATTGCATCTGATTAGAGTTGAAAATGAGAGTAATATCGATTCTATATTACAGCAGTTTTGGCAAACAGAAGAATTGCCTCTTAAAATGGCCTCTTCGTCTTCATTATCAGAGGAAGAAGAATTTCGTGAAAATCACTTTAAAGCAACTTATAAAATTAATAATAAAGGTAAATTCGTGGTTAAGTTACATATTTATAGATTGGGAAATACAAGAGGGATGGTAGTTTCCAGGTTATTGGCAATGGAAAATAAATTTAAATCCGATGCAGAACTTGAGTGGGAATATAAGAGTTTTATGGAAGAGTATGATAAATTGGGTCTTACGTCACCTAATAAAGGACTAAATGCGAAAATATCTTATTTTCTTCCTCATCATGCTGTGCGAAGGAAGGATAGCATTACAACTAAACATAGAATAGTATTTTATGGGTCATACAAGCCTCCTAACTCTAATTGATTAAACTCTGTTTCAAGAGTTGGTCAAATTTTGCAACCAAACATTTTTACTCTTCTTGTAAGATTTAGAGTAAATGAAATTGCTTTTACGGCTGACATAAAGCAAATGTATAGGCATTTTTTAACTGATCCGGACAATCAAAACTTGCAAAATATAGTATGAAGAAAGTCATTAGATTCTAATATTAAAGAATATAAGCTTTTGGCAGTAACATATGGCGCTGCATTAGCCCTATTTTTGGCTACTAGATGTTTACACGAAATATCATTAGACTGCAAACCTCAAAATCCTGAACTATCTAATTCAAAATTCCTTTTAAATGGACAATTTAATGTCGGGAGCATTTTCTAATAGGGAAGCAATCATTTTGACTCAAGCTTTAATTGGAACTTTAGACGCTCGAGGATTCAACCTTCGAAAGTAGCGTTCTAATTCTTGAGATGTTTTAATCAATATATCTAAAAATCTAGAATTTAATGAACCAAATGTAGAAATTCATTCTGAAAATTGTTCAAAAGTGTTGGGTCTTATTTGGGACTCTTAAGAAGACAGGTTCATTTTCAAAAAAAATTTTAATTTGAAGGAGAGATTACAAAAAGATAATTTTTATCCCAATCAGCAAGACTTTTTCACCCTTTAGATCTTCTTTCGCCTTGCACGATATTAATTAAAATTTTCTATCAACAGTTATAGTTATTAAAACTCGATTGGGGCAAAGTTCTACCTAGCACTTTGTACTTGAATGGAAAAAGTTTAAAATGGAACTTCAACAAGTTTGCCATTTATCAATTCCAAAATGGCTTCAAATTACAAATAAGCAAGTAACTCTTCATGGATTTTCAGATGCATCAGAAGCAGCTTACACTTGTGTCATCTATGCAGTGCAAAGAAATCGGGAAACTACTAAAGTTACGATGTTGGGCAGAAAAAGCAAAGTCGCTCCTCTCAAGCCTATATGTATTCCAAGACTAGAATTGAATGGAGCTTTGTTGTTGGCACGATTATTTGCAACTTTGTGTAATTGTTTAAAAGATCATGTTATTAATATTTATGCTTGGACTGATTCACAGGTTGTCTTGTCTTGGCTATCATCACCTCCCAGAAACTGGAAGCTGTTTGTTACCAATAGGACATCAGAGATACTGGATCTAATTCCTTGTAAGCAATGGCGTTATGTTCCTTCGAAAGAGAATCCAGACAACCTTGGCTCCAGAGGCATGTCACCTAAAGATTAACCCAACTGCGGTCTATGGTGGGAGGGACCTCAATAGTTAACTACTGAAGAAGACTGGCCCAAGCAAACAAATTTAAAGGACAGAAAAGACATCAACAAATCTGTTATAACAGAATCTAAAGACTTTTGTATTTTCGTATGCTGCAAAAATGATGTTATTGATATGTTGTTTTAAAAACATTCATCATTTTCAAAGATAATTAATATTTTGGCATTTTGTGTTAGATTTATGCAGCACTGCAAAGATGGCAAGAATAAAAAAAGGTTCCAGAGGTAAAATAAAACATTTAATGGTAAGGGAAATAATTGTTGCAAGTAATATGGTTACATTATAATGGATATTTTAATAGTGAAATTAAGTGCTTAAAGCAGTCATTGCCTAGAAAAAACCCACTAGCAGCCCTTTGTACATTTATTGATGAGAATGGGTTGAACAGAGTGGGAGGTAGGCTTCAAAATGCACAATTACCATACAATGTAAAACATCCAATTATAATGCCAAATTGGCATAAACTAAGTAGTCTAATAGTAAAGTATTATCATATTTTTATTTTACACGCAGGTGGTAATTTGTTAATGTGTATTTTACGTCAAAAGTATTGAATTGTAAATGTTAAAAGGTTAATTAAGAAATGTGTATATAATTGTGTAAAATGTTGTAGATTTAGAAGTAATATGTCCAAATAAAGAATGGGAGATCTTCCTAAAGATAAGAGTAATTCTTAAAAAACCGTTTTACTGTTGTGGAATTGAATATGCAGGTCCAGTTTCAGTATTAAAATACAGAGGAAGAGGAGCTAAAACAGTAAAGGGGTACATTGTTATATTTATCTGTTTTGCCACCAAGGCTCTGCATTTAGAATTAGTAAGTGATTATACGTCCGGAAACTTTTATTGCTGCATTAAAAAGGTTTTGTTCATGAAGGAACACTCTTAAGCATATACATTCTGACAACAGCACTAATTTTATAGAGGCTAAAAGGAAATTAGGAGAACTATTTAAACATCTGTCTAAAATTACGAGAGAGGAAAAGGTATGCTATTTTCTTTCTCAACAGGAAATTGAATGGCATACTATACCACCTTTGAGTCCACATTTTGGAGGATTCTGGGAGGATGGTTTTTAATTGGTAAAGTTCCATATAAAGAGAGTTATGGGTAGAACAAACTTAACTTTTGAAGAATTCTATACATTGAAACTCAAATAGAGGC
The DNA here is from genome assembly GCA_019973975.1 of Trichonephila clavata. Lineage (NCBI taxonomy): Eukaryota > Metazoa > Arthropoda > Arachnida > Araneae > Nephilidae > Trichonephila > Trichonephila clavata. Next base: position 96,408 of record BMAO01015707.1, read on the forward strand.
GGTATTGAATTCGAGACCTTTAGTTAGACTGGCGGATAATGATACAGACGGTTTAAATGTTCCAACTCCATCTCATTTTTTGGTGGGGGAAGAAATTAAAGGTTCACCTGAAACAGTAGAAGAATCTAAACTGGCATTAAAGGGACATTGGGATATAGTTCAGAAATTAAAATTTTTGGAGGAGATGGCAAATTGACTACTTAAATTCTATGCAAGGGAGAACCAAGTGGAAAAGCGGCACATCAAATATTTTAAAAGGAGATGTTGTAATCATTAAGGAGGACAACCTTCCTCCATCTGTGTGGCCTCTTGGAAAGGTCGTATCTACCCATCCAAGTAAGGATGAAATATTTCAGGTTGTCACATTAAAAACTACAAAGGGACTGTATCAAAGACCCTATTGTAAAGTTATCTATATTACCTGTGCATCAAGAATAAATTCTTGGTGGGTGGGAGTTATGTTGGAATGTGCATATTGTTATTTATCTTGTAATCTTTGAATGTCTAATTTGTATGGCAACGGTAAAACCAGATTGCTCCCACTATTTATACTGGTGCACCTGGCACCATAGTTTGTAGTGAATGAATTGGGTAACATTAAAGACATGAACAGGGAAGACTTGTTATTTTTGTCCTAGTACATCATCAAGTCCGTACAAAAAAGAAAATCTTAAGTGGGACTTTGAAATGCTCATGGTTTGAATATATATATCACCACTTTAATCAAATTAGTTAATGTTGACTCTAGCTGCAACTTATCCATTGGTATAATATGTGGAGCTACCATATTACATATTGAAATCAATATAATAGCATATTATATATTAATTATATTGAAACCAATGCATAAAGAAAATTAGAATTACAAGAGAATTAAATATCATCCACATAAATAAACAGACGTAAAATTTTACATTTCAATACAAACTCTTTCTTCTAACACATATTAGCATTGAAAAATAATATGAAGAAACTAAAATCTAAAATAACCATTCGAATCTCTCTCTCTCACTTACGCTGTTCAAAGAATTCAATATTAAGGTATTTAAGTTAAAGGAATGTAAATAATAGCATACTGTACATACCTCTAGATCAAATGAGATTCATTTAAATCACATGAGCAATCTTGATAATGATGAATTAAGTAATAAATGGTAGATAACACAAACAATTTGAAACAGCATGTTATTCAACAAGTTGATCTTACATTACCAAAATCCAAAAGTAAAACTCTTCAAATTAAATAAAAACATCAGCACTAAATAAAAATCATTTTCCATACCTGTTTTTATTTGAAAATGCATAAAATTTATGACAGTAGTGATACTACCACTATATTTATATTAAAATAAATTACAAAACTTTTCAGTGCTAATTTTTTAAATAAAATATATAGTAAAGTAAACCAAAATTTTCCATTAAAAAATCCTTTAACAAAATAAAATGGGGAAAAAAATTATTACAAACAATGCAAATTTATATTTACTTTTTTTTAAGAATTCCATTCTATTAATTTCCAAATTAGTACTCCCCATAGTATAATCCAAAGATGATATCTCATTTTCGATTGCTTCATACTGCTCTGCATTTTTACTAATTTGAGCCTGAAATGAATCATGAAGTACTTTTAATATCATAATTGAAAGTAAAATAAAACACTGATACATTAGTAACAATGGCTTATTAAATTAAAAAAGCAGTAAAAAATTTCCTTCCACATGAATGCAATTTTCCTCTTTTTACACCATTCTGAACCACCATATTTTTCTAATTTTCCATAAATCCTTCATTTTATTTTCTATGAATTCAATAAAACAATCATTTTAAAGCTAAAATTTGGAAGTGACAAAGTGAGATATGTATGTACCATATTGATTGTACATACATGTATCACATTGTTTTCATTGTATATATGTGCTGGTACAGTGTAACACAATGAAAAGGCTTTGAAGCATGAAATTTGATAAGCTAAATCTACTGGCAATGATAGTATGCACATCAAAATGATCTTTGGAATACTTTGCTCTCAAATAAAACATCACAAAATTGCATCTTTTCACCATCTCAGAGATTCTATCCTTTTTTAACCCCTTACCTGCCGAGGAAAATTTACGAGATGCGCTCCCCAGTGCCACCGTTTTTCATACAGGCGCGTGTAGTTAAGCGGTGTATTTTAGGAAAAAAGAAGTGTGTTTTGCAACCTTTTTACTTTCAAAGGAAAAAAAATTCAAAATTTAAAGTAAAGAATAACAGTGTAGTCGCAATCAGAATCCTCTTCATCTGACATAATATCATATTTCAACGTTTCTGATCCTGAAGATGACGGAAAATAGTCATCTAAATCATTCTCATCACTGTCAGACATTTTCGTAAAGATCTTCTATTTCGCACAATAAACAAAAATGGAAGCAAAAGAAGAATAAAAAAAGCACAACCTACTCAAACAGAAACAGAAGCAAAAACTGCACAGCTATGACTTTCACCATTTCAGAAACATCCCCTTTACCAAAACCCTATCCCTCTTCTCTGAAATAAGAAAATCTGTTTCAAATATTTTCAAGGTCATTATATGGCATTCTAAGGCTAAGGGAGCAGTTTTCTTTAAAGCAGTGCAATGCAAAGGATCATACTTCAGAAAGGCATATATATACGCCGGCGGCAGTGAATGCATCGGTTGAGTGAGGCGTATATACACGCTGGCAGCAGTTAAGGGGTTAAAAACTCACTCTGTTTCAGGCATGTAAATAATAAGAGGATTTTTAGTAAATTTTTTAAAATAGAACTCAAAAGTGTTTATTTCCAACTTTTTATTTTTAAATAGTTCCATCAAGAAATTTATCAATCTAAATGACACAATATTCACATTATATAAAATGAAAATCTGGTCTACATTTAAAAAATAATAGGAAAGGGATATAAATTTCTAACAGCACAAATTAAAGAGCAGGCCTGCAGGAAATTATCATGATACACATAGCTCTGTTACATATTATGTCACGATCCATCTCTTTGCTTCCAATAATTTATTCTTCAAGCAGATACTTACAGTTATTATCTATAACAAAATTATGATTCTTTGAGGAATGAATTATCCTAAAAATTGTATTCCTTCAAAATATTAAATTTTCCTTTTAGCAGCATGATTTGTGTTTTATCATATTTCTGGACTATTGTTGAAGATAGTTTCATTAAAATTAAACTAACATTACCAATTTCAGATAAATTTTTGATTTTCGTTAATGTTGTGATTTCTTTTTAGTTGGCAGCTACCTGCTTTATATTATTTATATGGCATGAGGGGAATGAATATTTGTTAGTCTATTAAAAAAAATAGGAAAAAATATTGATTAGTACATTTTACACAAATTTTAAATCATATGTTTTTAAATGTTAGTTTACAGCCTCTTCACACCTTGTGCTAAGGATGATTAGCACTATGCAACACAGTGATATGTATTGGATTAACATGTCATGTGGCAACCTATCTTTTGTATGTGTGCAATTCTCATAACTTATTCTCTATGCACTTTTCAAGAGATAATAATTTTAATAATTTGTGAAGGATCAACTAGATGCACACATTTAAAGCAAACCATAACCAAGTATATAAGATTTTCAAACTGATAATTGAGACTACAAAGAATAACAGTTATCAGTTAGTCTAATATAATTAATTGCATGATGTTCAATTACCATATTAAAAAGTGGACATGAGCAAATTATTTCCAAAATTGCATCAGTTCAAAAAGTCATTTTTATATTTTGTAGTTAATTTTTCCAGTTTTAAAACAGATTGATATATCTTTTTATGTTGTTCTCGCTTTTTAATTTTTCACTTAGACTTAGGCTTAGAAAGAAAAATGAATGTTAAAACCATTAACAGTATTAATTTATTAAAATATTTAAAAATAATCTTTCATTTTAAAAAGTTTTTATTTATTACCATTTTTTAAACTTGGCATTCAATTATGCAACAAATAGGTATGTGTGTCAGCTAGTATAATACGAAAAATAACAATGGAATCAGGAAGAGAATATCATTACTTACTTTCATTTCTGTTACTGAATGTTCCTTTTTCTTTAAAGCTTCTTGAAAACCTTTGATCTTGCTGTTTAACTCGATTAATCTAAATTAAAACAAAATCAAGTATTCAACAAAAAAATTGATAACTTTTTACAATTACAGATAATTTTAAATCATTCAATTATTTGACATTGAAGCAAAAAAATTTATATGAGCAACACAAGGCCTATCTCTCTAAAGGATCATCTTATTTACATTTCAGGTATATAAACTAAGTTTAAATAAAATTATATATTTTTACATTCACATAACAAAGAAAAAAAAATTTTAGTGGTGTCTTGATATATACATCCTTAGTTTGTTCTGGGCCCTTGGATGAATTATTCAAATGAGGAGGTGGTACAGAATTGACAAACAATAAAGTTAACAATTTATGTGTGGGGAAATCCTTCAGGGAGTGTTCTCCAAACAGGATGGATTGTTTTCCATGTAGATGTGCATAAGAATATTATTTTTGATTTTGGAGAAAAGAACACAATTTGGGTAAAAACATACTTCAGAATCAAATGAATTTGCAAGGAGTCTGGTGTTTTCTGTTTCTTCAGCCATGATTTTGAAATGGACATCAAAAGCTTCATCAAATCATAGTTGATTTAGTTGAAATATTACTGATCTAGTGTTCCTTTATATAGTAAATATGGGTCTTGTCAAACAAAACAAACACAGTAAAGATTTCAAATTCAAAGTCTTCCAAATTGCAAAAAAAAAAAAGGGAAATTAAGTTTCTGCAAGAGCATTTTGTATTAGTAAAAGTTTTATAAATGAGTTTAAAAATGAAATCACAATAATTAAAATGCTAAAGAATAAATGTGTTTTGCATAAAAGAGTTATGAAAATGCCTATCCAAGAAGAAAGTGCTGTGAATCAGGTCCTAGGAAATCAAAATAATTTAGTTCTAACATGAAAAGTATATGTTTATTAAAATTGACTAAAAGTATGTAAATGAAAGCAGAAACTTCAAAGCAACTTTGAATTGCTGAAGTCAATTTATGTCACAGAATAATTTAGCTCTACAAGAAAAAAGTTCATAAAGTATGTCATTTCTTTTAAATAAAACAATATTCAGGTAGATGTAGATCTAATATTTATGATCATAATAATTATGCTCATCTCACATTTAATCTACACTCATATCCACAAATTAAGGATAATGCCAGCTCTGGGAAATAAAGGTTCAGAAACAAAACAAACAAGACTTATTTATTAAGCTCATTTATAAACAAAAGATAAAGAACAAAAAAGATGGTGCATGTGTGATACCATTCATAAAGACAATGATTTTTGCTCCCTGGAGCAATTGCAAAAAACACTCTCTTTACAAAAACTTAACATTACCCGGTTGGTATAATTAATATATTGTATGTCTCCCATATGATGAAATACAGTTCATACAACATCTAAGCATGCTGAATACTAAATTAGATTACTCTCCTTAGCAAGCAATCCTCTCTGAAGTTCCGGTACATATGTAGAATGTGGTTGAAGGGCTGAAACTCATTAGCCATGCATGTGGCACACATGCTGTGCCGGATTCAAGCCAGGTGAGGTACTGGCCTACTGGGGTAAAAAACTCAAATTGAAGGCATTCGTTTACGATGTTTGCATGGTGAAGATTAGCGTTGTCATCCAAAAACACAAATTCAGTGTTCATGGCACCCCTAAACAAAAGTAAATGTTGTTTCAGAATCATATCCCTATAAATTTAGACTGCCATGGTTCCAATTTTACCATGCAGATCTATTCTGGAATCCAGTAAAATTTCCCCCCCAAATGATCAATCTTACACCATCGTAACCACACAGTTCAATGACGTTGCCTTGGAGGTGATGGGTACCTGGCATTCTCCATATGAAAGTTTGATGTGAATCAGATTTTAAGCTAAATCTAGACTCGCTGGAAAATATTACACATGCCCATTGTGATGATGTCTACACACACACATTGCATGTTCTCTACTCCAGGCTAACCACTGGAGATAGTGAATTGCCGTGAGCAGAACACATCTCAGAAGTCTGCGAGCATATAGACCAGTATATCCCAGATGTCTATTCACGGTTTGTTTTGAAACAGTCATACCTGTGGCTGCAGATAGGTGACTAGACAGATTAAACGCTTACTCCATCTGCTTCTTTTTTGAGACTGCCAAACATCAGTTTTCATTCGAGGTTTAACTCGGAGGTGATCTGTATCGTAACATCTATTGACATTTCCGTCATCTTGTAATTATTGTCAAAGCCTAGAAATGACACTTTGGGAAATTCCAAGTTCCTCAGACACTTCCATTTTACGCTGTATTCAATTCTTAATTTTACAATGTGAAAAAACATTTTCGTACTTCTTCTATGTCATAACTGTTCTGTTATGTCACTGAGTGGCTTACAAAATTCTTGTGAACAATTTTACTTCTTTGGCACCATTCCTTTTATACTTCTGTCTTACATTCTCATCATTGCAACATGCTATTGGAATCATCTGGTGGCTTCCTGTAATTTTCATGTTATTATTGAAGATGTGTGTGATAACTCTACAGGTGAAATTTTTAGTCTAGAGTTCGATTTCCATGTGATTCTGAATTATCCTTAATTTATGGACATGAGTGTAATATTTATGCTCATCCTTTTAATATTTTTAAATCATATTATAATTTTTATTTAATAATATAGAATATATATAAAGTGATACACAGTCGGTTTGTGTTATGTGTGTGGGGGGGGGGAGCTTGTGTAAAGCTTGTTAAGTGGGAAATTCATTGAATAGAGATTCATCTTTCAATATTCTTTCCAGGTTGGTTTAAGGAAAAAGTTCACAAAATGGAGGTCCAATTGTATTCCCTTTCATAACTTTTACATTTAAAATAATTTTCTTAAAAATTAATTAACATATAAACTTTAAAAAAATAGCAATAAATAAAAATAATGAGAAAAAAATTTTATGCAAAGAATTAAACTAACTCAGCTTTTTGTTCCTCTTTCTTAGTAATTTTATTTCGGAAGGTTATTTTTGCATTATCCACCTAAAAATAAATGATATAAAATGATTAATATGCTAAGTTTTATGTTTCACTACACACACATATAATGAAGGAATTTCAACAAATATTTTAATTGTTACATCATCAAAATGAAATTTACAAAAAAAAAAATTTAATTTATGTTTAAAATATTTCAAATCAATAGAAAGAGCAATCTTAATTTCATTTTCACTGCTTGTTGAAATTCAAAAACTCAACTTTCCTATTTTATTTTGTATATTTTTAAACATACCATCTCTCTCTATATAGTTTAATCATTCTTTATATGTTACATTTTTTCATACTATAATAATATGTAAGCAACAAATATCATTAAATCTTTTAGGAGAAAACTCCCCAAACAAACATTTAATATTTGAAAGAAAAACATTCCATACTCTGCATATGAGCATATAGTACTGATGTGAATAAAATATATTAAATATGAAAGATCCGAATTCTTTTATTCTCTTAATTTCAAAGGTGAGAAAAAAACAAAATGAAAAATGCAAGATGCTAAAGAATGTGTATTACTGAAACATAATGAAGAATAAAAGATGACATACCTGTTCATGTAACATATTAAAGTTATCTAATTGTTTTGATAATTCCCCAGTTAAGTAAGCAATTCTTTGACTCTGGAAAGAAAATTTTAATTTTACTTCATCAATAAAAAAAGACAACAAAAGTTAATTAAACAAATAATCCTTTCCAAAATAAATAAATATAATAATTATTTTGCTTAGCTGTTCAACTATGCAATTAAAAATTTTTAAAAAATGCATACACCACTTATCAAAATATTTATTTCATAATTTCAACAAAAAAAAAACTTCCACAGGAAGTTAAATTAACAAAGTAAAAATAATTATATTCATAGTTTACATGAAACAATTAACTATGTCTTCTTAATATCAATGGTAAAATTAGAATACACCAACAGAAAATTGTACATACACAAAAAAGATTTAAAAATTAGTTTTACAGTTATTAGAAATTTCCAAATTTAAATTATTAAGAGATTGAATACGATTCAATTGACAAAAATTGGTCAAAAATTAAAACAAAATTTTAATTTAGTTTAATTTATTCTTTATGTAATTTTTTATATCACAATATTTGAAAGTTTTAAGTTAAAACAATTCAGAGTTATAACTTTTATGTTCATTTCTATTCACATCCCAATGTCAAATAAAAACTTTAAATGGATTTATCTCAGAAAGAAAAAATAACTCATTTATTTTCATTTAAAATACCAAGGCTTTCTTTTTCTATTGTACCTAATGCTTCGAAATTTTTTTTTTTACCTTTTGCTACTAGCACATGTAACAAAAGTTGGTATGAATTTTTGAATCAAAGAAATACTTATTTCTTAAAAAAATAGTTGAATTTAGAATTTAAACATTATTTAAGGAATTTTCAATAAGCGTTCAGAAAAAAAGTATTTTACATTTATCAAACCTGCTAGCAGTAACCCACACCAACTTTTGTTATACATAGTTCAACATACTTATACAGGGTGTTTCAAAAATGATGGGAGTAACTTTAAGGGGTGAAAGTACACATCAAGACGAGTAATAGTAAATAGGAAACCAAGTGTCCCAAACGTCTTCCGAAGGAGAAAGGCGCCATCAAAGTTTAGGGTCCTAAATTTCGAATGATGATAAAAAACGGAAAAATGGATCGATTCATTTGCGGTTTTCACTAAAATCATTCTTTAAATTAGTATTTTCTTTAAAAAATGTTTTAAAGACAAAGTTAAAAAAATGCCGTTAGAGGGCGCTCTAGACTTTGGAATACCGAACAACTACCTTTTACCAGTATTTTTTTTATTTTGTTAAATGTTTACAAAAGCTTAGATTTTAACTTGAATTTTGAACGCAAAATTGAAACCATCGGGAACGGTTAAGTGGCGCAAATGTAACCGCATTCAGGGGGGGGGGGAATTGAAATGTTCGTATGTAATGATCAAAATAAAAAACGATAAAGCAAACTTTAAGAGGCAATAGTACAACATAAAAACAATCAACTTTGATTGGAAAATGCATGATTTGAATTCAAACGCAAACGTGTTAGAGCATCTTCAAATTTTATCCATGCAAGCGTTATAGCTGCAAGTTTCTGGAAGAACATGAAATTTTGTGATATGGGGAAGAAGAAGAACGCATATGCAAATTGTTATTAAGATAAAAGCCACTGACCCGAGTGTGCAAGTGTAAATCACGGTACAAACGTAACAAAAGATGTAGTCCTTCACTAATCAAGAAAAGGCTGATATGCACTTCATCTACGGAACTGCAAATGGGAATAGTGCAGAAGTGCGACGATTGTACGGAAAAAAGTTTCCCAACAGGCGGTTGCCCAATGACAAAACATTTGTGCGCTTGCACAGACAGTTGTGTGAGACAGGATCCTTTTTTGGTGCACGTACAAATGCAGGCCGTGCGAAGTCTAACAGAACGGTAGCTGTGTAAGAAAAAATTCTGGATATGGTGGCTGATCATCCAAATACAAGCACGCGAGCAGTGGCTAGTCAAATTGAAGTATCACCCTCCACGACAGGGCGAGTACTAAAGGATGAAAGTATACATCCTTTTCATGTCCAACGAGTCCAGGAACTGACTCAAAGGGATTTTCCTCGTTGAATGGATTTTGCTCGCTGGTATCTGCAGAAGAACACCCTAAATCCCGATTTTGGTGCAACTGTGCTTTTTACAGATGAATGTACATTTACATGTGACGATACATTTAACACCCACAATTCCCACCAATGGGCAGATGTAAATCCACATGCGTCTTCTACACATGCATATCAGCGACGATTTTCCATAAATGTTTGGGCAGGAATAATTGGTGACAATCTACTTGGACCTTATCTTCTGCCAGAACGCCTGGATGGGAAAAAAATCTTACCTTTCTGCAACAGGTGCTGCCAGAAAAGCTGACAAATGTTCCCCCTCGTATCCGGCGAGTAATGTGGTTCCAGCAGGATGGAGCACCAGCTCATTTTGCACCAGAGGTGCGAAATTATCTAAACGCAACCTTTCCAAATCAATGGATTGGGCGAGGTGGTCCTGTCCCTTGGCCAGCGCTATCGCCCGATCTTTTATGCCTGGATTTCTTTTTGTGGGGACACCTGAAGAGTCTTATGTATGAGACTCCTATAGAATCTGCAGAAGAACTCGTCGCCAGACTTTCGGCAGCTGCAGGAGAGGTGCGGGATACTCCTGGTGTGTTTCAGAGGGTTCGTGAATCCCTTCTTCGCCGTTGTACCGCATGCATCGCCTCTAATGGTCGGTGTTTTGAACAGCTATTGTAATCATTTCTAATTAAACTTTTTTTTTTATAACATAAATGTTCTTTGTTTCCTTTTTTGTCTCTTAAAACGAAATCTGTTTCAGCGCCCTCTATCACCTTCGGGTTAAAATTACGAGTATGATTTCTTTGATGAATGTTGCTTGTTTTGGTGTTGTACTATCGCCTCTTAAAGTTTGCTTTATCGTTTTTTATTTTGATCATTACATACGAGCATTTCAATCCCCCCCCCCCCTGAACGCGGTTACATTTGCGCCACTTAACCGCTCCCGATAGTTTCAATTTTGCGCTCAAAATTCAAGTTAAAATCTAAGCTTTTGTAAACATTTAACAAAATAAAAAAAATACTGGAAAAAGGTAGTTGTTCAGTACTCCAAAGTCTAGAGCGCCCTCTAACGGCATTTTTTTAACTTTGTCTTTAAAACTTTTTTTTAAAGAAAATACTAATTTAAAGAATGATTTTAGTGAAAACCGCAAATGAATCGATCCATTTTTCCGTTTTTTTATCATCATTTGAAATTTAGGACCCTAAACTTTGATGGCACATTTCTCCTTCGAAAGACGTTTGGGACACTTGGTTTCCTATTTACTATTACTCGTCTTGATGTGTACTATCACCCCTTAAAGTTACTCCCATCATTTATGAAACACCCTGTAAATCAAATTTCATGAGTGTACGTCAATAATTGTAAAAGGTGTGGCATTTTTCAATATACTTCACAAATTCTAAAAATGTTCTTTAAAAAATTGAATAGTTAGCATTTTGTAGAATCTTAAAAACAGAATCTGTTTTAAGTAATCCATATGCATTGGTTACAAGCAAAAAAATTTGCAGAAACCATTAAATTGTACACTATGTCCCTTTAATAAAAAAAAAAATCTCCATTGAGTAAATAAATCCAAATCACATTACATATACCTAAATTATTTCAAATGTAGCTATGAATTAAATTAAGCAAAACATAAATAATATAAATAAAATAACAGATTTGAACATCTGTAAAAAACTAAGTTTCAGATCATAAGTTCAAAAAAATTCACAAGAAAATTGTTAGTTGAATAAAAATTAACAATAGTTAAACCAAAAATGCACTGTCTGTAATTCAATAAAAACATCATCAATTCAACTACAATGAATTCGGAAAATTGGATCATAGTAAATGAGTTCATTTATTGCTATTAATATCGAGAAGTGAAGTGAATGAAAAATGATAAAAATTATACACCTTTTCTTTTATTTCATGACGAAGACCATTAGATTCAGAGAAAAGACTTTCCTTTTTACTACTCAATGAAGCTAATTCTTTTTCTATTCTTAGCATATCTCTCTTCAAACTTTTCTTTTCTTCTTTAATCTTTAAGGACTCGCCTTGAAGTATATTGTATTGCTATAAAATAAAACATATTTGTCATTAGAGTACAAAAAATACAATTAAAACAAATAAAATTCAAGATTTATGATTTTTAAAGAAATACATAACTCTTAAGAAAAAAAGCCCTTAACTTTTTTTAAAGAGTATGCTTTCGGTTCATCAAAACAAAAAAGATAAAAGTTATAAAAAACTATCTACTAATTAGCAAAAAGTTTACTTCAAATAATACCCCGAAAAACTTGTGATTAATCTATTTTTTAAATTGATATATAAGAAACAAAGAAATTATATTTAATTATAAATATCTATTACTGATCATGGTTTTAGATTTTCTATATAACTTCATATTTTATATTACATATTAAATTACACAGTGTGTGATCAAATTAGGTACAATCTAAATAGTGTTTAGTTTGACTAATTTATCAAATAGCCATTACACACCCATTTTGCTGGGTGTTTCATGATGTTCTACGAATATATACTGTTTACATATACATAAATTATTGATACCTTAGCATTAAGAATTCCATTATATTGAAAAATAATCTTATACTTGATTTAAAAAGAACAGAACTTCCAAAGAATAATTTGCCTTTTACTCTCTTGTAACCCATCTCCCACATGGATTTTCACAAAACCCTTTAGTGGATCTTTACTCAATAAAATAAACATGCTTGCCAAATTTCAAGACTAAATCTAATAGATCAAAAATGGAATTTTTGTATCAAAAAGCTCCAGTAACCATTTTTGAGAGTCGATTTCTGTAAGACTCTTTTAACAAACCCGTTCAATTCACCAGCAAACACATACATGCCAAATTTCCCTAATGTAGGTCTAGTAGTTCGAAAACTGGTATTATTTTTATCAATATAAGCTGCAAAAGATTCCTTCTCCCCCATAGGAGTCGATTTCTGTAAAACCTTTTCTTAGTGAATTTCCATTCAGTAAGTAGTAGATGGGTAACAAAAAGTTTTTTTATAAATAAGTCCCAGCAGTCCCCCCCCCCCCAGTATGAGTCATTTTCCATAAAATCCATTCTTGGTGGATTTATATCGAACAAAAAAAATATATGCCAACAAAATTTCAAGTCTGAAGGTCTTAAAGTTCAAAAACAGTAATAGTTATCTCTAATGCTCCTTCAGCCTTTACAACACCCCTTAGAGGTCAATTTTCCCAAAACCTTTTTTGTAGAGGATCTCCACTCCATGAAAAGAACATGCCCACCAAACATGCAATAGATAGCACCAAATGGAGAAATGGGAGGCTAAGAGGAACATCTCTCAGATAAAACAATAAAAATATTTTTAAAAAAATGGTTTTGATTCTATTTTGAAAATTAATTTCTCTGCATTTCCTTGCGAATACATAATCGAGTTAATGTCAAATAAAAGCAATTGTTAACAGTAAGAACCTTTTTTCCCCATTATTTTTCAAAAGCCTGTTTGAAATTGCTATTTTTCTTATGTTATATTTTTTGACACAACTAACCAAATGTTGCTAGTATGATTGTGATACAGCACATGTGCTATATATATACTTAAAAGATTTTTTAAAATGTTTAAAAAACAGCTATATAATTTTAAATAAAAAGGAATATTTAACCAATGTTAAAATCTTTTCATTTCTCAACTCTTTCCCTCAGTTTCTTAAAATTATTTGCACAACAAAATTAATGTAAAAATTTCTAAAATGTAGGGCATTGATAGGATTCTGCCAACTCTAATATTAAATTTTAAAATACAGATAATTTTAAAAAATAGAAATTATAATGGAAAATATGTATTAAAATTATCTTCTAAAAATGTCTATTTACTAATCATTATTGACAAATTTTAGACAACAGTTAACATTTCTAGTATATATGTGCTAAAAAGGAAAAAACTCACAGCAATCATTTTTTGAACTCTCAAAGCTGCCAATTCTGCCTGCAATCTAAATCGTTCTTCTTGCTTCTCAAGCTCTGGTCTCAGCACTTCATTCATCTTTACCTCAGAATTTCTACTGCTTTCCAGAATTTCTAATTCTTTTTCTACATGACAGTATTCTTTTCTCATGTCTTTTAAATCTCCAAACATTGTATATAAACTTGGTTCACCAATCTAGATAGAGCGATAAATCATTTTTCAAAACATTGATGAAAATTAATAATTAGTCATTCATTATGCTTTTCAGCAAAAAACATTATAGGATCTTAAAAAAGAATGTTTCAGTTGAAATCGATATATGCCCAGTATCTATCTAAAAGGAAAATCCATTCAGGTACAATCTACATATTAAAAATTACAAGAACCTTATTATAGAACCTCTACCAGCATTCTCAATATTTTAACAGGTATCTCCCCCGCTGGAATAACCATAATTCAACAATTCCTAACAAATATTATCTCCAACTTTTAGGCCATGTAATTCTTCTAATCTTTACCTCCACAAAAAAAAAAGATTATTAGTTTGAATTCTATAGAGGGCCCATTTGAATGGAAGGTGTACACCAGTGGTCTTCAAACTGTGTTCCATGGAACCCTGGGATTCTACAAGGCATACCAAGGGGTTCCACAAGTCACAATTAAAAATTTTAAAGGAACTTATTAATATGTATGCAAAATTATTATTTCTATGAAGTCTGTATAATTACAAGTATCTAAGACTCATCCTTTTCATTAAAACTAAAAATTTTACTGATATATATAATAAACTTTATTTTTTGACACTTTTTAAACTTTTATTATAGTATAATAAAAGAATATTAAAATGTTTTATCTTTATATGTATATGTTTCGTACAAGATTGTGAATATTCTATTGTTTACTATCTTGGGTTCCACAAGATAATTTTATACTCCTTCAATAATAGTGCCTTGCATAACTAAAAATGTTCTATTGGAAAATGCACTATTTTCAAATTGTGGAAAAAATACTTCAATGAAGGAGAGCAAAACACTTACCAACAGATTTGATGTTAAAATCTAAATTTAAGCAAGAACAGCTCTTAAATTTTATGTTACAAATTCATGAAAAATACACAATATTTCTCATGCAGCTATAAACATTTTAATGCCATTCAGAATATTGTGTTTAAGTGAAATATATTTCTCAATGTGAGTGGCTACAAAAACAAATCAAATGCAGAATATGAAATGCAGCTGCAGATAATTTCAACAGACATAGACTTCGACAATTTGTGTGAAAAAAAGCAAGCACATATTCCAGCTACTAAATGTAATGCAGGGATAGGTGACACTTGGATCACAAATTAATATTATTAATGAGTAAACTATATTAAAAAATTATTAAATTTTTTAATTATAAATGCAATACTTTTAATTGCTTTTACATAAAGTACCTATAACATGTTGATCTACTTTAAATATTATTTTGAGATGATTTCTTTTTAAGTATGTGGGTAGAATGGGATTCTACGAAAACACTTTCTAGGTATAGTGGTTCCACGAAAACACCTTCGAGTTTTAAAGGTTCTGTGCGTTGAAAAAATTTGAAGACCACTGGTGTACAGTGATAGGTCCGGGATGGATACCTAAACTGGGCTTGCTGGATGCATCTTCTACAGACACATCTTTAATACTCTGCTTATTAAATTAATTTTTCAAACAGGGCATTTCCGGCAGAGATTATGGCCACTGGATCTCCATCTGCTGTGAGTCATGTCCAATAATATTACAATCTATATTTATACTGAGAGAATTTTTTCAATCTTGCCTTTAACTAATGTTAATAAATCTTCCTACTTTTGACTAATTGAATCTAAATAAAATCTGTCTCATTCCAATTTTGATTGAATACAGGCTCACAATGATGACCTCCAAATTGAAATTGCCAACAGTTTTGTATAACTTTCTATTTCTAAAAAAATATATGACTATCCCCCCAACACACACACACTGGTATCACTAATTTTGACGAACTGAAACTCACTTCAGAATAAGAAACATTTTGGCATAAACTAAATAATTTGTCCTTACATAAATGCTAAATTTGCACCCTATTCCAAATCTTCAACATATTTTTTACTAATCACATGGCTCTTTACCAGTATATCCATTTTGTTTCAAAATAAAGGATAGCCCCCTATACAGATTCTTATCAGAAACCACTATTTGTTCCACTGTTTCCATTTTAAAGGTTAAAGATTATAATCTATTAACTGCATACCAGTGATGAGTGGGAGATGGCTGCCACTCTTGTCTTGCCAGTGGTCACAACAAGTGCCTCTCATTCTCAGTGAACAAAAATATCTTCTACATCTGTGCAATGTGTCAAGATCACCAGGATTCCCCCAAACACATAATGTGTTACACGGATCTCATAAGCAAAGATATCTGCACTGATCCCCTTCTTGTGCCTGACTTTTTGAGAGTCACAGATTTAATTGATCTTGTCTGACTTCGTCAGACCCTGGAGGATTAGAACGACCTAGTAACCAAAATAAAAATATTTGGACTGTCTGCATGATTAATAACCCCATTCTCCTAAAATAAAAGTATGAAATGAACCATAGGACACTCTGTATACATGATTATTACATTTGTGGGACGTCAAGCAGTTTTGCATTGGAAAGTATCCCAGGCTGGACATTCCGGCGCTGATGTTCTAAGGGAAGTCAGCCCTTGATCTCGCCGACAGTAAGGTGACCAGCACAGTTCCCTCACTAACAACCGGTTTCAAAGTACACAGCACAAGGGGGACTTAGGGCAATAATAGAATGGTTTTCCCGAATACGTCCAAACAGAAGTGACTCTACATGACGTCACTTTCGTGGGCGGGACGTATTCCACCTTTAAAGAGACTCTCAAATCGCTAGGAAAAACTCAAGAGGCACCAACACTGACACACAGAGACATTGCTACAAGCTTCTGTGTTCCAACAGTCTCTCCAACAGCCTTATCAGCACCTGCACCCCTCTCATTTCCAAGCTTGCTTTAACACCGCCTTCATCAGGAGAAATACATAGCCTTAGCACCGAACTCAACAGTGCTACCCTTACCCACAGAACACAAGCATCCCGGCATATTTATTATCTTTTATTATGTAGTATTAAATTCTATTACAATTAACAAAATCAAATAATTTAAACATTATTGTACATATTGACACTCCTTTTGTTGATGTTCCATGAGCTCTGATAACTTCAAATACAATTGTAAACTATACTCTGATCAATTTGTCCTCAGATTCATGAGTGCCAAATTTAAAGTATCATTATTATTATCAGGGGCGTAGCTAACGCCATATCAATGATACGGGGCCCCAACATGTGTAACTACAGTCCAACTAACAGGGTTCTCATATCTAAAATGGGCCACCCGGAGGAAGTTTGATACAGGGCCCCCTCAGAACTAGCTACGCCAGTGATTATTATCTTTCTGTATGTATATTTGGATTCTTTTTTTTTTTTCCTTCTTTCTTTACGGTTGTCAGTGCAGGTTTATCCATTGGGCGCTTGGAATAGGTACCCAGGGGCCCTAAAGGGGACAGATAAGCTGGACTTAACAGGATTCAGAACCCCTCCTTGGATCCAACAGTGCCAAGGAGGCCCGTAGATCTTTAGCGCCCAAGACCTGAAATGAGCTTAAACCAGCATTGATGGATCTATTGGGGGGTCCAAATTTTGTAATAAGTTCAGAAGAAAATGAATTATTTGATTCTTTATCTTAATTTGAGGATTTTCATGGTATCCTCACTATGGTATTAAGATTCTTCCCCAGGTACACAGTCTGTAACTCAAAAAACCCATCAATGAGCTTTCTCCCTCCACATAAAAAAAAATGCTGAATATAAATTAATATTAAGCTGCAAGCAAGACTAGACAAATCCACTTCTTTTTCTTTCACATTTATTTTGATAAATGTTTGTAATTTTAATAAATAAATCAAACATTCCAAGTTATTTCTGAAAAATTAACTAATCTTGAAAGTATACTTTCAAAAAGATAAACATACGGATAAAAATTAAAACTTACAGCTTTGATCATATTTTCAAGCCTTTGTTTCTTGTCCATTTTTGAAAATTCTGCAACTTTTTCCTGGGGTAAAAATTGGCAAAGGTTTCCTATGTCAATATTGTACTTTTTTACAACAGCTGCTATCTGCAAAAAATAGAAAGCTTTAATTCATAAGTAAAGTACTCACATATGGATATTTTTAAAATCTAGCAGCAAATAAGCATTTCCTCCTCTTTTAGAACAATTATAAGCTTTTTATCGTTACATATTATTACATTATTAATAAGGCATTCATTCAATGAAGCGATGTAGTAACTTTAGTGAAGTATTTTTAATTTAATCATGAAAAAATTAATAATTTTGTACAAAAATTTCTAAAGAATTTCACTTATCTTTAGAATTAAAGTTTTAACTATGTATATAACTTCATTTTCAGTCTAAATATATACAAAATAGATTATGGTATATCTTGGTTAAACATTTCTCATATGAAAAAATTACTTTAAAATATAACTAATAAATAATATTTTTATGAAAACAAAACCATGTAATACCTCACTTTGTTGAGCGTGTGAGCCATTTAAATACCATATTGATTTATCAGGTTGTATTACTCGACGTATGACATCATTTTTACCACGAAAGGATTCCCTATAACAAAAGGGGTAAAATAATAAACTGAAAACATAATAGTATAATAGATTTATAACCATAAAATAACAAAAAGCTTAAAATTTGACAGACACCTTGCATGTGTCAATTTTTTTTCAAATACTTGAAATAGTAAACAAGTATATGTATATTATTGCAATCACGTTGGTGGCATTGAAATCTGGCAACCATACAGGTGATTTCCAGTTGCATTTCAGTAAACAATACAGCTATTTTTATTTATATTTTTTTCTGTATTATGAATACATATTGTTACTTAATTATTTTTACCTTAATCTAATTTTCGAAAAATGAAATTGGCAAATTTGCCAACAACAAAAGAAAATGTGATGACATTCCTTCAATACGGGGATGTTTCAAAAGGGCAAATGTTTAAACTTGCAAATTATGAAGTTATATTAATAGAAATAGGCATTTTAAAAAGGCAGAGTTTGAAAACTTTAATTAAAACATATGAAATTAAAAATAGCTATTTGTTCAAAAATAATCACCTGCCTTTTACTTTAGCTGTGATTTATTTAAGATATATAAGCCATTTTTTAAATTTATTGAGATTTGAAATATCCACCCTAAAAAGAGTCACAGAATTCTGCTTAAATATTTATAATTTTCAAAAAGTACATCAAAAAATGCAAACTTAAAATATTGTTGTAGAAATATGAAAGAATACAAGAGAATGCTTACTTTATAAATCATCATTTTTCTTCTCAAACATGATTAAAGGATGGTATAATTAATGCACATGTACCAATAAAAAATTTTCATAAAAACAGATCTTGCAGCACTATAAATCAAAAAATACTGTACAGTCTTTCTGGTATGTGTCATTTCAAATACGAATTATGAACTTTTACTTTTCGATAAGCAAAATGGATGAAATAACTTCTCGTGAAATCATATTGATTAAAAAGAATGAAGAAAAATATTAAGCCTTAGAAATGATTTTGAAATAAGATTTGTAGATTTTAAATTATTAGAAAATAAGTCTTCTTCAATTTATTTAATAGCTATAGATTTAGTATTTAATATGATGCAAATGAAGGTAATTGAGATTTAAAATAAAAGACAAAATTTAGAGAAGTTGGCATACTAGAATTTTGTAAACACTTACCTGCCAAATAAGAAAACATAGAAAAACTTACATATGCTATTATTTTTATGTTTGGAAGTACTTATTAGTTTGGGAAGTTCTTCTCACAAATGAAAGAAAATAAACCTATAAGACCTAGAATGACAATCGTCTTGGGTCATGTAATGAAATATTCCATAGATACAGTCAAGAGGCCTGTCACTTCATTGGCCCAACACTTATGTACAGTGACTATCATTGGACAAACAGAAGCATCACTCATCTGAGAACACAACTCTCTGCCATTCACATCACTCTGGATCTTGCAGTTGCAGCTGTGTTGTGGGGCCGATAGCAGTCTTCTTAAAAGATGCTGTGAGTGCATAGCCACTAACAGCTAGTTTAAAGATAATATTTTTGGTTAATATAAAAATACTAAAGGCCTCCTGCACATAGTGAAAAATGACAGAAGTTGTTTGCAGGAGATCCACTGCTTGTCAGAGGATATGTTAATCCATATAATGTCCATGCAAGCTGACATTGTTCTGGCCACACCAACGCCCCTACAACTTATCATGTATCTTTGTTCCAACTATATTTGTCACAGCCAATGCACCATGAAGGGAAGTGTCAGCTGTAATTTGATGTATGGATCAACCTATCATTCTCAAACAGAAGTCCAAACACCATGCCTTGTAAAATTATTTGTCAGCTGGGACTGCCCCAGTTGGTAAAATCTCGGCATTCTCTGCTATTACACGTCTTCTGAGACAAAAAAGAATCCCACAATGATTTATTGCCCATTCTGCCTGTTATTTCCCCTTTATCCAACCCAATGTATGCCAGAGAACTATGCATTTCCCATCATTTACATTACTCAATGAGATGCGTTTACAATAAAATTCACATAATTTTCATCCCATTCTTACTTTTTTACTTTGATTTGGTTTAGTCATAATTTACATACTGAAAGCAAACTATATTACTTTTATTTAAAGCCTGCTCCTTATATTCTTTTATTGATTCATCATTAAAAGTACATAAATTACTTGTTCACAAAGTGTAAAATTATACAATGTTTTATCTTTTAATTCCATTGAATATGATATTAAGTTATATCATTATAAGGTGCATAAGAAGATATAAGGTGCATGAAGTATTTTCAAACTAAATAACTTCAGAAAAATGAATATTTTCAATAAAAAACCAATTGTATTGCCACAAAATCTGATACAAATGTTTATAGATCAGTATAGTAAAATCTTATTGGATAAAGTAGTCTTCAACTTTGATGCAACTTCAAAAATAATCGAGTACCCAAATCGCATTGAAATCCTGAATCACATTGAAATTAGGATTCATAATGGTACTCTTGAGCAACTAATTGCTATCTTGAGGCTCTTTGTTGTCTCCTGCTTAACAACATCCCTGACATAACAGTCCGGGGAATTTAAATCTGGAGAGCTAGTTGTCGCAAGGTCATGCAAATTCTATACTAGGGATGTATAAACTATGTGAGAGGGAACAGCTTTCTAAAACATATAGGGTCCTCCAGGTGTCACCTCCTGGTGGCAGGAATTGACAACCATGTCTGCTTCTCAATGCACACAGAAATATTCACATTAAGCCCATATGGAAAATACAGTCCTCAATGCTCACCACCTCCAAGATCATCACAACTTGGGGAGCATAAATAATACCTCAGCTGGTATTTGACTGATCCATCTGTTATTTCACTAGTTCACACTTTTCACGATCTAAGTTCATTTCAACTGAGAACCAGAAAATATGGGCATCCTCAGCTCTCTGGATGCTTCAGCTTGTTAAACAAACACATGTTGATCATTCCACACAGTTTCAAGTTTTTTTGGAATAGAACTGCTTTCACATCACATGTGATTTACAGTAGAACGTGGTTTATCTGAAAGTTATTATCCGGAGCATCAAATATCCGAACCAAAGTCCAGATACATTTTCGAACAGTGTAATGCTCAACATTTGTTTCCTGTGAGGCCAAAAGTGACGGGAAAACCCAAGGTGATGGATATTTGGGGAATTTCAGTTTTGTGATTTGGTAAACATCTGAGTAGAATATTAGCTCAGTTTGTTTCCAAGTGAGGGGGTGCATACGTGCTCTTTTCTTGAGTTTTGTTGATGTAGAAACCTGGATAGCATGCAATGCAGAAGACTATGGATTTAAAATGCTAAATAATTACGAGATAGTGACTTCTGTACAATAAGAATCTGACCCTGCTGACAATGAAACATATGAAGATAAGGACAACAACAGCAACAATGAAAGTAGCAAGGGTCCATCAAATGCTGACGCATTTTCTGCGTTAGAGACAGCTATGGAGTGGTATGAACAACAATCAGAGTGCTGTCCTACTCAACTACAGCTGCTGAAGAGAACCAGAGACCTTGCAGTGAAAAAAAATGAAGGTATACAATGCTACAGCGAAAAATAAGTATTATTTTTCACAATGAAGGTAAAATTGCAACGTTTTGCACCTATTTGGCTTTTTTTTTCAAGCACATTTCCTGCATGTGATGATTTTTAATATTTGTATAGTGTGCAGTCTCATATACTGCATGAATCACATTCGGTTTTCGGTTATCCGAACAATCGCGTATCCGAATGGTGTCCGGTCCCATTTGATTCAGATAAATGACGTTCTACTGTATTTCTAATGTGCTCATAAGCTGCAATTTATGTTTATGTCTTTATAAGGTTTGCTGTCAAATACACCTCCCCTAACCTGCATATATTGTCAATTATTTTTATTGTATTATTTTTAACATTCAAAATACTAGCTAATTATTTGTCAAAACTAATTCAAATTATACCAATAAGAAGGATATAAAAAAGATTTGAGTAATTCAGAATTACAGACCAGATTACTAAAAAATAAATGAACAAGGCTTATAAATATATATCTAGAAATCTGCAATATGACTCATACTTACAATTCGATTTCTATCTCAGCTTCTTTATGTTTGAAATTGATGAAATCTGATGTTTGAAATGATCTCCCTGTAAATTGAGGTTTACCACCCAGACCCAAACAAATGGCAGACATAATAGAGGATTTTCCACTTCCATTTAATCCAACTATTAAGTTTAAACCTTTTTTTGGCTTGAGATCTATTTCATCATATGTCCTAAAGAATTAAAAAACAAAATAATTCAATAAGAGGAATGTCACAGTATCCACACTTATAGTATAAAAAGCTAAAAAATATATTAAACTAATCATTTAGTAGTTTTATCATGTATCATATGTTTCAAAGTTGCTTACTTTTAGCATGCATTTAACCTTTTTGCAACAATGTACTAATCAACAAAAAACATTATAGAGGCAGGTGTGTCACACATGCATCCACCCTAAATGACACAGGCAGCCAGGTGATTGCACCAGTGAATCAGGTTCATACTGATCTACTGGACTGGTTGTGCCCATGCAAAGGTGCATTGAACAGTCTACCACTCGATAAGGGGGGGGGGGGTTGAGACTGGTGCATATGACACACCCATCACGAAGGGTTAAGTACTAAATTTTCATGAACAGTAAAAATTTTACTACTTGACTGAGATGACTAATGGGTTCTTATTCCAAATTCAGCTTTTTTTTTGTATTTGTTTTAATATGTTTCCCCAATGTTTGGCATCCTAGTTGGGGGTTTTTTTTCTGACTAATTATATATGCATTTATTTCCTTACTTTAGTAATATCAGAATTATAGATGAAACAAATTCATTTCGATTGACAAAAATGGTACTTGCTTATACTGTCAACCAATTCACTAAATCGAGTGAGTGAGTGAGTGAATATTAACATCGTTCTGTTCAGCTAATCAAGGGCTTTTAGAGACGGACCTCGTAATTCTGAACCATGTTCAGGATGATACTTGAGCTGGCACCCCCTCTCCTAACTTCCACACCAATGAGAGAACATCTGAGCATTGACAGATTTAACAAGCATCGCCCTCCTACATGGTGGGTCTTCAGCTGTACTAGGCTGAAACCCATGACACACAAGCCCATTACCTTGACTACTAGGCTACCACGGCCACTTCACCAAATCAAAAGACATCACCAAAGATTGTCATCATCATTATTATTGTATGTATTCATAAATAAACAGGAACAGTTTACTATTATAGGTTGTGCATATCACAGCAGTAGGTGATACCTTTTGATTTGACAAAATAGATCAACGATATAATAAGTAAATATGATGAAAATGTATATCCCAAAAGAAAAATTTTTCTTATCTGCTGTTCCAGATTGTTCTACAAACACTTTACAGACAATATTGAAAAGGAGTGCTGCAAATGAAATTCATAAGTTTTTCGATTATTGGAGTGGAGATACATCTTCTGATTTGCAAGCAGCTGCATGTAAAAATTTGCAAGAAATCCTCCTCATTTTATTAATTCAGTAACTGGATCACATACTCGTCTATTGCACACTTGTCAAATACAAAAAAAAAAATTGCCAATTGATAAAAGAAAACTTGTTTACATTTAGAATCTTCCTTTATTGAGCTTATGTGAAATTACACACACTAAATAAAATTGGGTGCTAGTTTGATATCCTGGGTCTATGAGCTAAGCTGTTGTTTATGTTCGCCAAGATGGGTGATAACATTACAATATGGTTACCTTGATATTTTTAACATCTGGTAATGTGGTTGCCATGGTGATAACGTATATTAGAAATAATTTTTATTGGCTTTTTCTCATGGTAACCCTATTAATTTCAGACAATTTTAATTAGATTTCTTTTACAATTTTAGCATTTTAATTGCATTTGCTCTATTTTGCAAAATAAAATAATCTTCTGT
This sequence comes from Trichonephila clavata, assembly GCA_019973975.1. NCBI lineage: Eukaryota > Metazoa > Arthropoda > Arachnida > Araneae > Nephilidae > Trichonephila > Trichonephila clavata. The sequence continues at coordinate 120,735 of BMAO01015707.1, forward strand.
TTTATTTTGTGCTATTTTGGAATACGGCTATTTCTAATATAATAAGTGAGTACTAGGATATTTTTTTTTAAGAATGAGTGTTGTACTTTTAATTATTGCTATTAATATATATCATTCATTTTCACTTTATTTTACTTTTTAAAAATGTTTTTTTAACGATCCTTGTTCGAAGAAATTCATTGAAGGAACTTGCAGTTTTTGGAACATTGTTAACAGTACTTTATATTTGATATTCATTATTAAATTTAATATACATTATGTAATTATTTTATTAATATAATATAAAAATATAATTATTATTATTTGATAATCATATAATGTTTGTTATTTGTAATAATTGTTTTTTAATTATATTTCTTATAATTAAAAATGTTATTTATAATTATGTTATTTATTTATAAGTATTATTTGTTATTTACTTATTATGATGTTGTTTATTCATAATTATTTTTTTTCTTTATTTTTATTATTATTATTATGTTAAATGAGTATTCTTATGTACGCTTCTTATTACAATACGATGTGGTTACTCTTTTCTATAATTACTATTAAATTATATATGATTATTATTATATAAAATAATTATTGTTAAATCATACTAGATGAATATATAATAATTATTACAATATATTATATTAATATTATATGTAATATAACTACTATAAAATTCTATAATATTACTTATTATATATTGCATAATATTATTAGTAGTAAAAAATTTTTCAGATTATATTGATATTCATTTTTTATTAATCTTGGTTATTCTCAATATCTTCCTATATTCTTCGTTTGAAATAGATTTTACTGTATTTCAAAAGTTCCTTAAAGTTATTTTCCTGGCCGTCTCTTATTCTGCCATCTTGGATTCCAATTCTAAGACATGCGCTGCTTGGTCGCCAATCAGCTTTTGGCGCGTAGACCCAGGATATCAAAATAGTTCCTAAAATTGTTCTCAGTTATAAGGGGGATTATTCTAAGTTTGGAAAAGGGCAGAATGCAAAGTTGAAAAAGAGGACTTTAAAAACATAAGTTTATTCAACAGTGTTTAAAACAAAAAACATACATTCACGCATTTCATTTAGAAAATAATATATGCTAATCAGTCACAAAAAAGTTTTAATCCTTCAGTAATTTGTAGTAAATTCATTAATAAAAAAAACTGTATGCTACTTGATATTTACAGAAAAAGCAGAGCAGATCACGTTAATAAAATCTTTTTCTAGAACAAAATTTGCTGCTACAGTTAATGCTTAGCAATGCTAATAGTTAATGCTTCAATGATTAATCTATAAATATATAAAGGAGAAAAGCGACTCACTCACTCACTAATCACGATATCTCCAGAACTATTCAACCTACAGACATGAAATTTGGTAGACATGTTCCTTTCATAGAGTAGAGATCCGCTAAGAACGGATTTTGCGAAATTCGAAACGCAAGGGGTGTTATGGGGGTTAAGGGGCATTATAAATAATTGTTTCCTTTTTTAAACTACTCAATGAACAATCTTGAAATTGGGTAAGCAGATTCCTTTCATAGAGTAGAGATCTGCTACAAAATGAGTTTGGTGAAAATTGCCCCCAAGTGGCGTTGTGGGGGCTTAGGGGCCGTTATAGATAATTATTTCCATTTTTAAACTATGAGACGCAAAGACTTTATATTTGATAAATAAATTTTTTTCTAAGAGTAGAGATCAGCTGCAAAATAGGTTTGGGGAAAATAGCCCCCTCCCAGGTGGTGTTGCGGGGGATTAAGGGACATAATAGATAAATATTTTCGTTTTTAAACTACTTGACCTACCTGCTTGAAAATTGGTAGGCATGTTTCTTTCATGGAGTAAATATCCGCTACAAAATGGGTTTGGGAAAATCGACCCCCAAGTGGCGTTGCGGGGCTTAAGGCGTTGTTACAAATAATTATTTCCATTTTTAAACTACTGGACGTATAATCTTGAAACATGATAATCAGAATCCCTTCATGGATTAAAGACTCCCTATATAATGTGTTTTGTGAAAATTGACCCCTAGGTGGCGTTGCGAAGGCTCAAGAGGCCTTACTGATATTTTTTTGCATTTTTAATTTATTGGAAGCACAGTCTTCAAATTTGGAAAGCAGATTCCTTTCACAGAGTAAAGTTTCCCTAAAAAATAGGTTTTGTGAAAACAGACTTCCAAGTGGCGTTGCGAGGGCTCAAGAGGTGTTATAGATAACTATCCCCATTTTTAAACTATTAGACGTACAGTCTTGAAATTTGGTAAGCACATTCCTTTTGTAGAGTAGAGAACCGCTACAAAATGGGTTTCGCGAATATCAGCTACCAAGTTTCATTTTGCTAAATTAAGGGGCGTAATCAATAAATATTTCCATTTTTAAACTATTATATCTACCTGCTTGAAAATTGGTAGGCATGTTCCTTTCGTGGAATAGAGTTCCTCTAACAAAAAATAAACGAAAATTGACCCCCAAGGAGGGTTGTCAAGAGAAGTTATAGAAAACAATTCCTGTTTTTGAATTGTTAGACCTACATGCTTGAAATTTGTTAAGCACGTTTCTTTTGTTGAATAGGGATCCACTAAGAATGTATTTTACGGAGTGTGAGTGTGAGTGAATATTAACGTCCCACTGTTCAGCTACACGAGGGCTTTTTGGGGACGGTCACCGTAATTTTGAACCATGGTCAAGTGATGTGGACGACACCTGGGCTGGCACCCCCGCCCCCTCTCCTAACTACCACACCACACCAACGGGAGGACGTTTGAGCTCTCGACAGATTTTACGTGCATCGCTCCCCTACACGGCTGGTCTTCAGTGGTACTGGGATCGAACTCATGACTTACTAACCACGATCCGATGCCTAAACCACTTGGCTACCGCGGCCGCTGTATTTTAGGGAAATCAACTCCCGAGGGTTACTGGGGCGTATTGACAAAAAAATTCCTTTTTTCGAACTACGAGGAGTATAATAATGAAATTTAGTTTGCATTTTTCTTTTGTTGAATTGAAATCTTCTAAGAATAGTTATTTTGTAAAATGGCTCTCAACGGGATTACGGGGGTATTGATAATAAAACGTTTATTTTTTTTCTGTTAGATTTAGACTTGAAATTTGGCTTGCATGTTCAATTTACGGAGTAGAGATCCACCAAAAATTGATTTTTCAAGAATCCACTTGGTTATAGGGTTGCGAAAGAGCAAACATTCTATACTTCAATTTTAGAGATTTTTAGAAAATACAAATTAGATGAGTTCTGCCCTTTTTTTTTTATCAAGAGGTGACAGTTACAAGTATAAGTATATTTTTCAATACAATCGAATTCTTAATGCTAGGACTTACATATCAACAATTTAATTATATTTTAATCCATTAAAATATATAAACAGTATATATTTATAAAACATCATAAATACCCAGCAAAGCGGGCGGGTAATGGCTAGTTTCTTATAATACATTAAATTTAAGCCTTAAAATTATTACAGTCAATTTAGAAATTTAAAATTAATAAGTACTTTTTCTTTTATGGTTTTATGGAACAGATTTACTGTACGGTCACCCTTGGCACTTTTTTTTTTAGTACTTTGGCGATAAACCTTTTTATATGGCAACCCCCACCCGACCTCACAAGTAATTCCAGTAATCCTATTGGTCAACAGGATTTAGCCTGGTCAAGAGAATTTAGCCGGCATTACTTAATTTTCGTTCGACCACGTTGCATGTGTGCTTTTTTTTAATCTTCAGCTCCCGCGTTCTTTTCCTTTTCATGAAATTTTTGTGATGGCTGCATGGGGAATGTCTGAGGTAAGTGCGAGAATGTTTTGTGAGAATGATGTATATATATATAAATATAATGTGGTATGATGAGAATGTTAATTTAAGATATTTGTATGGATTAGATAAAGGGAAGGAAACATTTGAATTTTGTATGAAAGCGGGTTTGATTGCGAATAGATATAAGCGTTGTAAGTGTGGTAAGGATATGAAATTGGTTGAGAGGCACGATATAAGTAATGGTTTTGAGTGGAGGTGTAAATCGAAGGTGAAAGGACAAATGCATGACATCAAAGAAAGAGTGTAAGAAAGGGTTCTTTTTTCGAATTGAGTCGAATGACATTGAATGAGATTTTAGTTCAGGTTTATTTGTGGGTGAGTCAGAATAAGGTTGCTTTTAACATGAAAGAGAGTAAATGTTCTTCTAAGACTGTGTGTGATTTTCCTTCCTATTGCCGTGAGATTTGTGTGGTAGAGATGATTGAAAGTAGTATGAAAGTGGGTGGAAGCGGCATGATTGTTGAGATAGATTAGAGTAAATTTGGAAAACGTAAACTTCACCGGGAAAAACGTGTGGAAGGTAAATGGGTGTTTGAGGGAGTTGAGTGCAAGACGAGTGCATGTTTTATGAAAGTTGTGGATGATAGGACGATTGATTCTTTGATGAGTGTAATAAATGAGTATATTCTTCCGGGTTGGATAATAATTTCAGACTGCTGGAAGAGCTACGATTGCTTTTCTAATGAAGGCTTCGTGCATCTGAAGATAAACTATAGTGTGAGTTTCAAGGACCCAGATACAAGTGCCTACACTAATACCATAGAAGGAACGTGGGGAGCAGTTAAGCGTGGTATTCCGGCGAGCAAAGCAAAAAGTCAGTTGGACTACTACTTAGCTGAATATGTGTGGCGGGAAAAAAAGCACATGTGCAACAAATTCATGGCGTTCATAGATTCCATCATACGCATTTATCCTCCTCAAACAGCCAACAAGGAGCCGGAAGAAGCAGCGACGTAGAAGCAGAGTGAGGTGGAAGGTAGTGGGGAGGTCGAGCGATAGCGGCAAATGGGTGAGAGGTACGTTTATTGTTCATTATTAACGATTTCAGCGATTTGGCCGCCATTTTTTTTGCACAAGCAACATTTTCACTACGTTGTTTTCTTCAAATGTCGTTCGTACAAGAAGTCGCCAAAACGGCGACTTTTGGCTAAATTTTGAAAAAGTCGCCAAGGGTGACTGTACAATTAATTTTTACTGGTTTTATTTCTTGTCTGTTTCTCCTTTCATACTTTTTTGGACGATGTTTTACATAGATGAAAAATTAAAATATACAACCATCAAAATTTAGTAACAAGAGAGAAGAAAATGGACAAGAAAGAAACACAAGAAATTATAAGAGGAATGGTCCAGTTTCGAATGAAACATCTTGAAAAGCAAAAATGCACCAATTCAGCATAGAAAATGTGCAAATAATACTCTCTATTTAAAAAAAATACCAAATTGTTTGAATTTTTTTTTAACTCAAAAACTAAAATATTGCAATGAATAATTAAATATTTTAAACAAGCATTTTTTTATGAAATCTCTTAACTATTATTTATATCAAACACCCTCTTAACCTTATTTTTGATCCAATGTTCCAAAAGTGGAACACTTTCAAAATTTTCTGAAAACATTATTAAGTAGAAAGAAAATGCATACTAATTTTTTTACACCTGGTTGAATTTTATAGTTGAACCCCCGAACTGGCAACCAATAAAAATGTCGACAATTTCACCAAAATGTCCATTGCATTCAAGCAGAAATATCCAAAAAGTTTGTTGAAAATGTGTTTAGATCAGCAAAACTGGGACTGATGACTTAGAATGTAGATTTCATAAGTGAGTTGATCAAAATTCTGATAATATGTTCTCTAATAGTAAAGGACATACATCCAAGTAAAGTTAATGATTTTTGGTTAAAGTGTAGTAGGTAAAGTGACTTAGCGATGTCAATTTCTTTTTGTGACCAAAATCGATCGAAAAGCTACTTCATTTAGCGATAAGTGTCCGGAAGCCAGAATGAACTCGTTATCCCACCATGATATCTGGAAAAAAATCGCCAAATCCAAAGCCCCCCCCCCCCCATACTACACTTAAGCCAAATTGGGGTTTGGAAATAAGAATCTTGAAAAATTTTTAAATTCAAACACGAGACGTGTTTGATAGCTGAAAGAAATTTTTCAAGAAATCCAAACAAATAAATATATTAAATCATACTTAATTAGCGAATCATGGTAGACAATTCGAGACATTATTTATCTCTACCAATACTTACATGAATCCTTTCAATTTTATTCTTGTAATGCGCCCGCCTTTATATCCTTCCATATTTATATCCAATCAGTGATGTATTAGTCTTGCATTTAAAATCATCGAAAACCTATTATTAAATGGTCTTGTAAAGATACAGAAAGACATTTTACAATGTGGTATGGAATTATTTGAACATTTCCATTGTTTTGAATTGTAGAGCCGAAGTTTCCGGTATTAAAGAAAGGATGATTCCTCTCGAGGAGGAGAGGGAAAAGCAACAATGGGATGATATTTTGCAAGGTTAAAATGCTAAGCTATTTTCGCGCCAATATCAGTAATTCCTTCGAAAACGATACCTTATGTTTCACTTTCTTTGAGTATATGAATGAATTTAATCGTATTGTAGATTCTTAATAAAAAAAATATTGGATTTATTTGGATTGAAGGATGGGAATCCGTTATGGATAACGAATGCTATTTATTTTGAAATTATAAATGCTGTAAAACTGCAAAAGAATTATGGAAAATTTAAATTAAATAGCTATGGCATATGGGAATAAATATTTAAATGCAGTTTGTGGCTCCAAACTAAGTTTTGAATTAACTCTAGCGGAATTAAGGGCATCGACCATAGCTCTTTTCCTCCCTCTATCTAATTTGAGGTCATTTCTTGACAAATCTTACGAATCAGTCTTTCCGCTGTTTCAGAATTCACCATAGGAAACCTTTGTAAACGAATATTTTTAAAAACGTTTACTTCAGAATGAGAAATCTAAGAAGGAACTTATCAGCTGAGTAGTTTTGAAAAAACGCGAGGTGGCGTAAAGCCAACTATCATGACCTTTAAACAAATTTCGTAACAAAAAAAAAGATAATTTATTACATTGCACAAATTTGTATTCTAAGAAGGTCATAAAAACAGAGTAAATAGTTATAGTATTCTTTAAATGAAATTAACATTTCAAATAAACAAAAAAAAGATCATTATAATAAATTAGGTAACAAAATAATTGCTTGATATGCTTTTAAAATATATGGTAAAGTAAGGTTACAAAGTGTAATTTTTTTCTTGCATGTTTTTACTTATTGATATTGGCATAACAATTTTTTGGCTAGTTCAGATTCGACAGAGATGAAAAATCAAGGAAATAACTCGCTTTTAACTAATGCTAGATGTTGTGTTCTGAATTATATATATATAAACAAAGCTACTACGGTTATACATAATCGCTGTATTGACATATAAAATTAACTAATACATTTTATGGAAAGCCATGTAAGGGTTTATCCTCACAAGATGACGAATAACAAGATTATGATTAAATTCGAGTTTTAGAACCCTATTACCCTGACTCTGACTATTTATATACCAAATTATCATCATCATGTCCGGCAAGACAGCTGTCAAATATAAAATTAGATTTATGAAATAGGACACATTTACAAATTAGTAAACTGAGTCTAAGTCAAATGATATGGCGACAAGCGTTTCTCATTTAAATAAAACGTTTATTAAGCTATTTACATGGATGCATAAAAAAGGTTAAATATAATCGCGCACGCTCAAAGTCGTCTCCTCCGTCCAAACGCATCTAGTGGAATTCTTTCTTTCGCTCTCTCGGAGCGTGTGACCTCCCCCTGTTGCCACTGGTTAGAAGGGAAACCCCAAGTACTCGTCGATCATCTGATTGCAAACTCCTCTTCGCACACTCTCTTCTCTCTCCATGCGCAATATCCTCCCATCTTTGAGTTTTGGAAGCTGCGAAAACTCAAATACAACAATAAAAATAATATTATGAATACTATAAAATGCTATGCTGAAATAAAACAAAATTTACACCAAAACAATACTTTACAAAATACACTTTAGACGTATGTCAACCGCTTAGGAGAAATTACTTTTCTGCCTCTCCTTGCGCGAATGACAGAATCGGTCTATTCTTTTGGTAAATTAATTTCTGGTTCCAGTAGTTCCAGGTTGTATAGACTCTGTACTGGTCTCACAAGTTCCCCAGTCTCAATTGTTACTCAAGCGACTCTAACATGTCCATCTTTTCCAGGAATAAGTTCAATTTTTCTGGCAAGTAACCACAGAATTCAATTCTTTAAATTATTTTCCAGTACAACCACATCTCCCACCGTTAAGGGTCTTGATTTCCGGTGGTATTGAGTTTGCTCTCTCAGTTGGCCTAGGTACTCAATTCTAAATCTTTTCTTAAGCTGTTCTCGGATGGCTATAACATATCTAATCCTCATATGATCTAATAATTTCTTGATGATCTAAACAATCTATGTCAGTTACATCTGACGTTTCAATCTCTTGCAAAAAATATGGCTAGTATTAATGGTGATAAATCGTTAACATCCTTAGAAACGTATGTTAAAGATCTAGAATTGATCCCATATTCACATTCACATAGCACAGTATTTAGCTCTTCGTAATATAACGAAGCTCTACCTTACATTTTACTCAAAATTTGTTTCAACATTTGAATCATTCTTTCCCAAAATCTTACCCACCACGCAGCACTGGAAGGGTTAAATTTTCACTTAACTGTTTTGGATATTTGCCTTAGATGTTACTACATCTCAATCAATAGAACTTAGTGCACTATTAGTCCCAAAAAAATTTGTTCCATTATCCGCATAAATAATGATTAGTCGGCCTCTTCTCGAAATAAATCGTCTTAAAGATAGTAAAAATGCTCCTGTAGAAAGAGACGTAATAAGTTCAAAATGCACTGTAAGGCAGCGTTTCTCAAACTGTGGGGCGCGCCCCCCTAAAGGTGGTGATAATCCTACAGGGGGCGAGCATATCGAAAATAAAAGTATCAAAAAATTAATTTACTGGAATGAATTAGAACAAAATATTTTCTGACGAATAAAAAATACTCATTTACACTTATTTAATTTATATATATCATCTGGCAATATTACGTCATCTCCACCTCAAGCTATAACCAAATAAAAAAAACATTTTGTTTGATTTGTGCTGTAATCCCATGATGAGAGTTTTTCATTACGTTTTCTTTTTTACCTAAAATACAACTCTTTCAGAGAAAAAACAAAACTCAGACCCAGAAAAAAAGCGTAGGAAGATAAAAAAATTCATCACTCATTTAGGGAAGTTGTAAATAATGTGTTTCTGTTGCGCTTTATTCTTTGTGAGTTTTATGATATTTCAGAAAGCACAGAGGATTGAAGGGTTACTTAGATATTTTTTACAGGCATTCTGAAACACATAAAGCATAATGAAAAACGTTATATACAATTCTTTTTTAAAACTAAAATCCATATTTTTACATTGAATAATACAATTTCAACCCGGGAGTGGTCGCGCGAGGCGCAAATTAGCCCAAGGCTTATGAAATTATTAAATCCGGGAAAATTGTTTAATTGTTACCAATGAACTTGACAGTATCCTGCTATATGACAATCTTCAGAGGAACAAAAATGTTTTTGTCACAATTCTCCCTCTTGTTTTGGGAGTCGCAAACGTTTCTTTACAAAATCTCAGAGAAAGCGATAAACATGAAATGAAAATGAAAATGACAATCTTGTTATGTTAGCGAAAAATGACTGTGATTTGCGTCCTTTATTAATGTCTCACACTTTCAAAACATTTTAGTTTGGTTTTATTGGATTTTTTCTCAAATTATTAAACAAAAGTTGAAAAGTCTTTTAAAGTAGGTAAGTAAGCTTTCTCTTAGCTGAATTAGTCACTAGAATTGTGATTTTTATCGTATAAAATGAAAATAATTATAAAAAAAAAGAATTGGGGTGACTTATGGTCACCCCGCGCGTCCATTAACGTAAGTATCGAGTGCGCGCCTGCTCCCGGGTTACTTACTGACAATGTTTTTTCTTAAATGCTTTTTGTTTTTCATATGATTTTAATTTTAATTCAAAGAACTCTCGAGGTTTGTTAATGTACTCACCATGAAGCGCTTCCAAAGGTCTTTTAAGTTCATTAGGTTTCATACTGTCTGCTACCAATATATTTTTGAACAAATAACACACACAGGTGCTTTTCTTCTCCATTTACTTAGCTGTGGTTAATCGAAAATTTAAATATTCTTGAGAATACATACTTGATTTAATTTTCGGAATTATGCTCGTCTGTGCACTTGCTGATGCTTTATTATCGTCGAATGTTAGCTTACGACTTCAAAATTTATCCATGTTAATCTACTGCCGTAAATAATTAATACCGTGAATTACAACTAAAACGGAAATTCTAGGTAGATTCGGTAGCAATAGAAGTATCGACTTGACCAAGACATACAGGAATTCTAGGAGGTACAGCATTTTTACATGTTTTTGCGCAGACGTCCAATAAGTTGCCCAGACTCACGTAGACGTTCGCGAGAATGTTAGATGTGATACAAATGATAGAAGCAACATAGACCATATACTATTTTTCTAATGACAATTCTACTTCTGGAAATGGGTGATGGAGGAAATTTTGTGCTATCTGCTCCAATTTAAAAATTAGCGAAAGTAAAAAAATAACAAAAAATTATCCTATTACTTAAAAGTAATTTGCTTAAAATATATATTATTTAAAAGTAACATATACAAAATTTAATACTTATCTCGTTCACTTATACGGTTTATAATTAAGATCCTATTGTAATTTTAGGTCCAAGATCATTATTATTGCATTCAATACATTATTATTGTATAAGGGGGGCACGATAAAAATTATGATGGAAAATTGGGTCGCCAATAGTGAAAGTTTGTGAAGCACTGCTGTACGGAATACAGCGCAAGTGAATAATACGACCCAGACCTCACGTTTATCTTTTAAATCAAGTGGACTGGCAAGGTCAACATCTACAATTTGAAATATTTTAGAGTCTCGCATACCCTATCTTTTGGTAAAGAAGATGGCACTATTTCAATTTTTTAGCCGAGAATCTTTTACACCGAGTGTATTTTTGTATTATTTGTCTAATTTCCATGCTTTTAAAATCCAAAAATTTTATCGCAAGGGATTCATTACAATAGATACGCCTGCACACCTAGGTTCCTCATGTTTACGTACGATCATCAAATAAATAACGGGGTGATCGTTAGGTAAAATAATAGGAAACTTTAAATTATCTTTATCTTCCCGAAAACTAAGTTTTTTTCTAACACGCAAAATTCCAAAAATTTATCTAAATATAGTTTTAAAGGAGCATTTTCTCATCCCTTTCTCCCTCAAAAGTTTCCTTTTTTATTAATTTAATTACAGTTTTTTCCGCAAGGTCAAATTCAGAAAATGTTATTTCAGAAGTTTTACAAACATCGGTTCTCTTAGGAATTTTTAAGAAACAAAATATCCAAGCTATCATGCGAAAAACTTTTAAATATATCTATATATAAAAAGGAGAAAAGCGACTCACTCACTGACTGACTGACTGACTAATCACGAAATCTCTGGAACTATTCAACCTACAGACTTGAAATTTAGTAGACATGTTCCTTTGATAGAGTAGACATCAGCTAAGAAAGGATTTTCCGAAATTCGAAACACAAGGGGCGTTACGGGGGGTTAAGGGCTTTAATAATAATTGTTTCCATGTTTAAACTACTTGATGTACAATCTTGAAATTGGGTAAGCGGATTCCTTTCAGAGAGTAGAGATCCGCTACAAAATGAGTTTGCTGAAAATCGACCCCCAAGTGGCATTGCAGGGGCTTAGGGAGCGTTATAGATAATTATTTCCATTTTTAAACTATTTGACGCACTGTCTTTAAATTTGATATATAGATTCCTTTCGTAGAATAATGGTCAGTTAAAAACGGGTTTTGTGAAAACAGACTTCTAAGTGGCGTTGCGGGGATTAAGGGGCGTAATAGATAAATATATCCGTTTTTAAACTACTTCACCTACCTGCTTGAAAATTGGTAGGTAAGTTTCTTTCCTGGAGTAAATATCCACTACAAAATGGGTTTTGGGAAAATTGACCCCCAAGGGGTATTGCAGGGGCGGGGGGTTTAAGGGGCGTTATAAATTCCTATTTTTAAGTTATTAGACGTACAGTCTTGAAACTTAGTAAGCAGATTCCTCTCATAGGGTAGAGATACGCTAAAAATGGGTTTCGGGAAAATTGCCCCCAAGTGGCGTTGAGGGGACTTAAGAGGTGTAATAGATAATTATTTCCATTTTTAAACTATTAGACGCACAGTCTTTATATTTGATAAAGAGATTTCGTATATAGAGTAGAGATCAGCTTTAAGAAGGTTTTGTGAAAACAGACCTCTAAGTGGCGTTGCAGGGGAATAAGTGGCGTAAGAGATAAATAATTTCGTTTTTAAACTATTTGACCTACCTGCTTGAAAATTGGTAGGAATGTTTCTTTCAAGGAGTAAATATCCGCTACAAAACGGGTTTGGAGAAAATTGACCCCAAGGGGTGTTGCGGGGGTTAAGGGCAGATATAAATAATTATTTCTTTTTTTAAACTATTAGACTCACAGTCTTGAAATTTGGTTAGCAGATTCCTCTCATAGGATAGAAATACACTGCAAAATGTGTTTTGTGAAAATCGACCCCTAGGTGGTGTTGCGGGGGTTCAAGGGGCGTTATTGATAATTTTTTTGCATTTTTAATTAATTGGACGCAAAGTCTTCAAATTTTGCTAAGCAGATTCCTTTCATAGAGTGCAATTCCCCTACAAAATGGGTTTTGTGAAAACAGACCCAGAAGTGGCGTTGCGGGGGCTCAAGTGGCGTTATAGACAATTATCCCCATTTTTAAACTGTTAGACGTACAGTCTTGAAATTTGATTAGCAGATTCCTTTCGTAAAGTAGAGAACCGCTACAAAATGGGTTTCGCGAATATCAACTACTAAGTTTAATTTCGGGAGATTAAGAGGCGTAATCGATAAATATTTCCATTTTTAAACTACTTGATCATCCTGCTTGAAAATTGGTAGGCATGTTCCTTTCATGAAATAGAGTTCCTCTAACAAAGAGTAAAATGAAAAATGACCCCTTAAGATGTTTGCGAGGGGTCAAGAAGAGTTAGAGAAAAAAATTCCTGTTTTTAATTGTTAGACCCAAATACTTGAAATTTGTTAAGCATGTCTCTTTTGTTGAATAGGGATCCACTAAGAATAAATTTTAAGCAAATCAAGTTCTGGGGGGTTGCAGAGGGTTACTGGGACGTATTGACAAAAAAATTACTTTTTTCGAGCTACAAGGACTATAATAATGAAATTTGGTTTGCATTTTTCTTTTGTTGAATTGAAATCTGCTAAGAGCGGTAATTTTGGAAAACGGCTCTCAACGGGATTACGGGGATATTTATAGTAAAACTTTTGCTTTTTTCTGTTAGATTTAGACTTGAAATTTGGCTTGCATGTTCAATTTACGGAGTAGAGATCCACCGAAAATTGGTTTTGCGGGAATCCACTTGGTTTTTGAGTTACGAAAGAGCAAACATCATTCTATGCTTCAATTTTAGAGATTTTTAGAAAATACAAATTAGATGAGTTCTGCCCTTTTTTTTTTTATCAACAGGTGACAGTTACAGGTATAAGTATATTTTTCAATTCAATCGAATTCTTAATGCTAGGACTTAGATATCAATAATTTATACATATATATAAGCAGTAAAATTTATAAAACATCGATGAAATACCCAGCGAAGCGGGCGGGTAACAGCTAGTATATATATATAAAGATGAAGTACAAATTGTTTCTAAAAACAAATATATAAATTAATAGAATCTCAAAATACAAAATACAGATTAAAAATCTCAATGGCAAATACAAATGTAAAAATAACTAAGTTTTAAAATTATATTAAAAATTTATAAATTAACCAAAAGTAACCTCGGACTTAGGACCGATAGGTGATGTTAAACGAGTTCGATGGTATCAACCTTCTCCCTATTGCAACTTGACAGACTAAAAAAAAAAAATATCCACATTCATCAATTCCAAACGCAAAAATTTTTAGGAATTAAAATTTCAAAAAGTAACATATTTGCCATCGTATTTTGAATATTATTATGAATTTTATTTCTTTATTAATTTAGCTATCTAAATCTAAAGCATCTTAGAAATATGCTACATTTTAAGCAATATACATATATTATAAGAGCATTAAAAAAATAAGAAAATCTTACACAGTATAATTTCTATTCCAAATAAAAATACCAGCAAAATTAAACGCGCGCGTATTATAAGTTTGGTAAAAGATTAAATTAAAATGAAAAAGATAAAACTTACCGTCCCCTCTGGTGGAGAATAATAAATCCCAGCAGTGTCAAAACAATAACTGTCATCTTTAACAGTTTCAAGGCAGTAAAATTTCTTTAAAATAGTGACAAGGGTACGACGATCCCAATCATCAGTAACTCGTCCCCCATAATTACATTCACCAGTTAAGTATCTTATAGCATCAAATGGAATGTCATCCTACACAACAAACATATTTTTATTACGAATGCAAATTAAAGCAACTTGCACAACTATGAGTATAAAACATTCTTACTGGATATTGATTTAGAAACATAGATAACTGTTGGGCACTTATTCTTAAATCAGTTTCATTGAATTCATAAGGGATATTCCATCCTAGTGGACCAAATTTTCTTCGTTCTTGGATTAAGGCATGGAAGAAAGTAAGTGAATACAGCAATTTCTTGAACACTTCCTAAAAATGATTATGGAAAGTATTTAGTCTGCAATATTTTACAAGTAATAAAGTATTTAAAGATAAAGATGATTATAAAAATTAAATTTTACTGGTTGCATGCAGCCCTCAAAAAAATCCGATTCACATAAAGGATCACTTAAATAGGATCGGACGATATTTGCTTTTAAACCTTTGGGGGGCTCATTCGTCATCTTTACTCCATTTTGTAAGACCATCACAGGAAAATGTTCGGCTGGATATGAAGTTAACCACAAACGAAAATCTGCGTGGGTGTTTTCAGTCGTTATTTCTTCACAAACCTTTAAGGAGACATTTTATTAGAAACTATATGAAACAATACTAACTTCATCGATAATATAATTCATAAAATCAGAATGAAACTGGTTGTTTGAGAATTCGTGTTTAAAATAGTTTACTTACTAGTTTGAAAGATTTTACCAAACAAAACGACAAGTTTCCAAAAAAGTTTTTTCTTCTTCCAAAAGATTTCAATTTAACATTAAAATTATACTTATTAAATAAAATGGAAATTCAAAATATACGTACAAAAACAAACAAAAAATTAAGCATAGAAATATTAAGTTGGTGCGTATGAAATGACGAGTTTTTAATTGATTATATAAAAAGCAGCATATCTCTCTTTCAAAAATTGTTTCTTTAATCATGATATACTCCATTTGTGCTTCAATATACCTTTCCTAAAGAGAATAATACTTAATATACATTTCCTTTGTCTTAAAGAAATTCTGATCTTTAGAATCAATAAACTCTTATATGGAATTTTTAAGATTGTCTTAATTTTCATAATGCTTATTCAATAAAAACTGTTCCAAATGTTTAAAAAAATGAAAATCGGTTGGTGAAAGATCCGGTGAATACGTTGGGTGCTGCAAAATTTCAGATTTTAATTCATTTGAATTCGTGATGGTTTTGTAAGGTGTAAGCGACGGAGTGTTGCCATAGAAAAGTATTGGTCCATGTCGATTAACAAGTGATGAGCGCATAGTTTTCAATTTTACACGCATTTTTTCAATAAACTGGCAGGAAAAAAACTATTGGAAATGTCTCTACCAATGCTTTCCAAGTATCATTTTTCACAGATGTTTCGGTTTATATTGTATGAAAAAATCACCAGACCGAAGCTTTTCAAACAACCTTGCACTTTTCGATCATTAGCCGTATTTTCTACAAATACCTGGTTTATATTGCGTGCAGATTTTGCAGAATTATCACCAAGCTTACACTCATATAAAAATTACACGAATATAGGTTGAACTCATGTCTTTACAAAATTCAAAACAAATAACAAAATGGTACACTTTTGAGAAAATCTTCTTTGTTGAAATTTGGCTCCAGCAAAAGACACTATGACTATAAATGAGGATACGCCAAAAACAAAAGAATAACGAAAACATGGAGACGAACGTTCGAAGGTAAAGAAAATCCCACATTTCATATGCACCAACCAAATAGTAAACTGACACTGAAAAAGTTACACACATAGTACAGAATTTAAAGAGCTTTAATTTTTTAAGAATAAGTTTTTTTTAACAATTACATACTATGAAAATATTTTTGCAATTATGCAATCCTTCATTAATAAATTAAATGTAATTATTCAAGAAACAAAGAAAAAATATTTCGATATACCTTCTCTAAAGTTGGCATCCAGGATTTTGCAAGATGACAGTTTTGTAAAACAACCCACGCACCTAACTGTCTAGCATCTTGTATTAATTTCATAGCAATAGGACCTTGCCCTTGACCAAGAGATAAAGAGTTCAATCGGTAACCTCCAAATCCCTTAGAATAAGAAAATGGAAACCATTAAACAAAAATTTAGAAGGTATTTTCAATAACAGGAAGCAAGAAATTTTTTTTGAAGTGATAGCTTCTTTAGGCACGTTTTTCCGAAGAGTGAATCTAAATTAAGCGTCAGGTTTGGATGCATTACGCTCAATCGGATTCACTCGGCTCCAGTTGGCAATCGCGCTCGTGTGGGCGACGCTCACTTAGTATTGAAATAAAAACTTTTTAGATGCGTTTTTTTTTTTCCTTTAAAATAAAAATTTCATGCACACTTTTCCCCTTAAAGTTTTTTTTTTCTTTTCTTCATTTAAATATTACCTTTAACACATGATCTCTTTGTATTTATCTGGGTGCAAGACAAGTAACACCACGGCTATTAACGAGATCTGCCAAAGTATTAACAATGGGCAAGGTCTTTTTCAGAGTCAGTTTAGATACCAAAAGACTTTGAAAAGTGTCCATGACGAGAAATGCAATGCAGAATACCCACAGCATGTTCAGAAGAAGCAGAAAAATTGATATAAAATGTTTGTGGTTCTTTAGCATCAATTTGTCTTTAGGGTCTTTAAGGCAAAAAGCATATCTCATTTTTAAATTAATATATAATTTGTATTTGAATTAGATTTTCTCTTTAGACATATGCTCCTCGCTTAGACTCAATAAATCTTAAATTAATTTTTTGAAGTGACAACTCTTTTAGGCACGTTTTGCTGAAAAGTGAATCTAAATGAAGAGTCAGGTTCGGCTGCGTAAACTCACAATCGGATTTACTCGGCTCCAGTTGGCATTTGTGCTCTCAGGTAAGTAATACTCACTTAGTTTTGAATTAGAAACTTTTTAGAGGCGTTTTTTTTTAATAAAAATTTCATGCGCACTTTTTTTCATGAAGTTTTATTTTCTTTTTTTTTAAATGTTACTGTCATGCACTGCATTTCCACTCAACTTCAGCGAGTGAACGAGAGAAGAGAAGGGGAAGTGAAAATAATTGGAGGGGAAAAAAAGATTATTCTAATGTAGGAGACCGAAGATAGGAAGAAACATGGGATCTACTTTTTGATTCAGTAGAAATAGCATTTAGCACAAAAATGTGCCAAAAGAATTAAAATCCGAAACCTTAATGAAGTTAATTGGCGAGAAAGTCGCCAATATTTTGGTTTATATTAGTGATGAGAACTAAGAGATTACAAAAAAATATATATATTATATTGTTATGAAATTTCGCAGTTTTAGAAATGAATTTCAGTTTAAAAATATTTTAAGCTGTATTCTCACTTCTTATTTCAGCCCAGTAATATAAGCAAATAAAGGGGACAGCATGCACATTGAAACACACACAATGCTTACCCATACAATTATGAGCCTAAGTGTTTGCTATTATTGTGGCTATTCTACTTTAACTTGTACTTCCTAGTTATAATTCTACATATTGTATAATATACATATAGTTTATCATTGAGTTAGAATTATAACAGTTTAGTATATTATTAATGATTATATGTACATCACAATACATACTTGATCATCAGCAAATTTCAGCAGAGCTGCGGTAGGATCGGCCCCAGGAGACAAAACGAAAATAAGGGGAGAAAAGCAATAACTGTCTAGAAATGCCTTGCCTAAATCAAATGGAGGAGGTTCGATAAAAGCTTGTCCAAGATTTTCCATGACAAACTTCTGAACAGCAGGAATCATTTTGTCAAATCTTATGCATCTCATTATTAGTAGTTTTTGAAAATCTGACAGTTTTTTATTCCATTCACCAGGGATACGCTCCTCTTGAGGATTCTGAAATTAAATCAAAATGGCTAAAGTTGAACCTTTTTCGAAGTGCATAACTCAAATTGAAACGATATTTAAAATAAAGTTTTAGTTTGTTGTTGTTATTTATGCAACCGATCGGACGGTGTCAGATCGAGGTTTCACGAAATTCATCGTCACAAGGGGCCTGTCGTAGTCTTGTAGTAGTCTGTTTTTGGTCGTAGACTTGAGCACTGTGCAGGCGACAGTACGTTTTAGCTCCTTTTCACTCCAATCTTGAAAGAGAGCCGCTGAGGTATGATCCCCACCTTTCTTTCCCTACCACCAACCTCTCGAGAGGATTTTCGTTTCGACGAATATTTAGCGTGCCCCGTGCCGCAGAGGCACTATACATTTACAAATGCCCAAGCCTTCTCAGGATTCGAAGCAGGGCCCTTGGCACAACAGTCAGCTTCACTAACAACTATCCCGTCTGGGTGGTGGTTTAATCTTTAATATAATCAATTAATTCTTTTAGAAAACTTTTGGGCACTTCAGCTTTTTTTCAAAATACATAATTTTAAGAACTCAAAATTAAAAAAAAGAGTTGTAAATTTAAAACCTAATACTTTTTTTTTCCCAATGGGGTTGCGGATTGGTGTTTACCATTGCAGAGCCAGTACATTCCCCGGGAAACTGGTATCACTTTTAAGTGCGGCACCATATAAGTGGAATACCAATCACCGCAATGTAATTTGACACCCAGTTTCCTCCCCAGGAGGGAGGTACCTGAGCTCTGACGATGCGAAATGGTACAAGAAATTTAATTTTGCTGACAGCACCCAAGCCACACAGACACTCTATGGATCTTTAACATGCCGCATAATCGTACAACACTGAAGCTGTTGACTTTCCGCATTATGAAGATCCACCGGCTTGGGGCGGGGTCGAAACCACAACCTGAGCGTACAAGGCCAGCGGCATACCAACTACGCCACCCAGACGGCAAAATCTAATACTTGATAACAGAAGGTGAAAAAATAGGCTAGGCTTCGTTTCCTTAATTTTTTTGTTTTTTGTTTTTTTTTTTTTGCCTATATTCTTCAGAAGCTTATAAAAAAGCATATATTTTTAATGTTATTTTTGTCAAACTTTCTTTTAATATTGATGGAACCAGAGGCGTCTACAGACGTATTTTTTAGGGGGGTACATTTTAAAAACTCGTATATGGAAACACCAAGCGTGGCTTTTATGCTAAACATTTAATACCTTTTGGTTTATGGAGAAGGGGTTGAACGTCACTGAATGAAATAGAAAAATATAGTAATATAATAATATCGTAATTGCTAAAAGCTCTACTTACTAAACTATCGAAAAGAAGTCGAAATCCAGCTTCCTCAGTTTCAACAGATTTTTTCAAACCTTCAAAAGCTTTCAAATCATTGAGGCGACAAAATTCATCCCAAGATTTTTTCGGTAACCAAGCAAAAGGTATGGGATGAGGATTTTCTAAGCCAATACCACCTGTGAGAAGAAATCTCCATTCCTCTTCTTCAATTTTTCCTTCGGCTTTTAAAATATTAATGCACAACAGAAAAGAGAAAAGAAGCTGGGGAAAAAAATATTCTTTGAAACACGGAAACTTTGTCCTCAAAATTCTGAATTTTCTTTGAAATAGCAAAATCATAATAAAAACTATAATAATAAAATAATGACATTTTAAACATTAAAATACATAATTAAAAAGTATTTGAATGAAACAACATAGCTATTTAAGCAATAAAAATTTACAATGCTTGACAAAAACAAGATATCAATCATTGGCATGGCCAAGTAATTTTAGCGCGTTTTTCACATGTTGTATTTCACATGTACTAATGAACTTTTTACTAACAGAAAGTAGTACTGTACCACTCCTCTAAATGTACTACTATTGAGCTGAAAAGAAATAATGACACAAAGAGAAAATTTTGTTATAATCTAGCGAAATTCAGGAAAATTTGTAGGAAAATTCGGGAAAACTATGGGAAAATTTAAATATGATTCGGCTCATCTAGGGCACAAATGCGACCAAATGCCGAAAACCCGAGGTCAATTGGTTGCTTATTGGCTGAGAAAAAGGTACGACTAAATATGGAACGAAGACGAAATTTGCGTCCTAATAGCGTTTGTGTTCCACTGCGTGAAAAACGCGCTAAAAAATGCCTATAGTAGTTCAGTTCCCCCCCCCCCCGAACTTTAAGGAATGTTCTTTTTTTATTTAAAAATTATCACAGGTATCTTTTTTTCTGTACATACAGATTTTGATTATTATCAATTATATTCTATATTGAAGAAAATACTTTGAATAATATGAGAATCAAAAACATTTATTCCAATTCAACAATAAAAGTTGATAATAAATACATATTAATTTACCTCTTTTATGCAAAAATTGCAAGACTTTACGGACAAAAGATAGACTGAACTAACACTTTGTTTACAAAGTGAAAAAAAAAAAAAGGAAAAGACAGCATTGTGAAACAAATTGTTTATTTCCTGCTTTGTGAATGATTATCTTCAGTTTTACTTTTTGTATCATATTTCTCTCCCATTAATTTTACTAATATGTAAATAACATAATGTCATATAATTATTTTTAATTATATGGCATTATGTATTTAATATATTTTAATATATTACTATTCTTTGTTGAATACA
Source organism: Trichonephila clavata (assembly GCA_019973975.1). Taxonomy (NCBI): domain Eukaryota; kingdom Metazoa; phylum Arthropoda; class Arachnida; order Araneae; family Nephilidae; genus Trichonephila; species Trichonephila clavata. The sequence continues at coordinate 141,695 of BMAO01015707.1, forward strand.
TTAAATTTTGAATTCAATAGAAAAAATGCAAATAAATAACAAAAAGAAAATAAACAAATGATAAACATGTGATAATAGAACATAGCACAACTAATTGCTCAAAAGAAATTTTTTCAGATACTTATAAAAAGAAATTTATTTTTTACATAATGCATTACACTTTTATAAATCAAAAAACTAACCAAATAAAAATACATATTTAGAGGTAAAACTGAAGTCCATAACAGAAAATTTATCGCTCTGTTAATATGCAGCCTTTAAAACGATAAATATAATAATATGACTAATTGTGATACACTGAACATTTAAATTTAGTAACTTTTGATGTCCATTACACAATTTGCCGTATTTTTTCGAATCTAAGCCATACTATTATTCCACAGTTGATATTACTGAAAATCAGATGCGGTTTAGAGTCGAAGGCAAAACTTTTGTTGGATGAATAATATCCCCCCCCCCTTCAAAAGGAAAAATGTAACCATCCATTCTGGCTACTTACATCAATGACTTATCCCATTCCACAGTTTTTAACTCCAGCATTAAGTTTATCCTAAACATCGTTTTCAGCTCGTATTTAGGAAATTTTTTGTATACGCGCACGCTTTCCTTTCATCCCCTAAATATAAAAGATATCGGTAATAGCATCGAGACGAGAGAGACTATGACTCATCACTATGACGCAACTATGGAAAGGGTGGCAATTTTACGTGCAGAAAAAGTAGGAAATAGAGCAGCGGTCAATGAAAATTTGACACGAATGAAATAAATATACGTTGATGGCGTAAGTAAAATGATATAATTTTTGCTTGTAAATGTTCGTCAGTCTTTAACAATTCTTTTACATCCTTCTTTTAAGCATTATTTTGAAAAAATGTTGCATAACAAATGCATTGCATAGCACGGAAGACAATATCGTGTGGGAAAATGGAGACGCCGGTACCAATTCCGAAGTCAACTGTGACAATGGGAGTGACGAATCATTTTCGGAATATGATAATGATGGTTAGAGTAATTATAGGTTCATGTACGCATTCGAAAGTTTTTAATACTGGTCAAATAAATTAATCCTTAACTTATTATTTTTCATTAAAGTGTCTTTAAAAATTTTCTTAAGTATCGGATATCTATGAATATTTTACACAATTAATGATTTTTTCTCAAAAACGTTTAGAGTATTCGCGGTGCGACTTAGAATCGATGGCGGCTTAAATTTGAATATATGCAGTAGTTCTAAAATTTTGATTTTAATGTAAAATTATCGTAATCAAAGTTGAAAAGCTTGAAATATGCATTATATTTTTAAAAAAGCTTATTAAATAAGGAAAATATATTGCTTTATGTTGATTTTAATATGGCTCACTGTCAAACTCATTTAATTTAATACACATTTTAAAAGAAAATATAATTCAAATTACTAAAAAAAGGTTTTTTTGTAAAAAAAATAAATAAATAAATAAAATTTACCTATAAATTTTAAATAAAATAGTTTGAAAAACACCTTAAAATTAAAATTATTCAAATGAATGCTTTTAAGATAAATTGATAGATATAAAGCCTACGTATTTCTCCAAAAATATTGCAACAAAGAATAACTTCAACAATTTGATAAATAAAAGTCACAAACCTTGTCTTTTTCGAATAAACTTCGACACACGTTGACATATAAAGATTCCATGAAGTAACTTTTAAGAATCTCCAGTCTTTCTGTAAGGTTATCTGAAACTTCTGAATTATCAATGGATCCAATATACAAATTAATAAACCAAGGTAATGAGTACTGATACATCGGGTCAATATTAGCAAGATCTGCAATGGTGAAGAACAAAATAGAGGAATGTGTTGCAATAGGTTTATAACCCAAACGAGTCTGATCAATCTGAGCTTCTGTTTCTTCTGCAAATATCTGAAAAGTAATAAATGGATAATAGAGGAGTTTCTATAATAAAAATATAAATTTGTACAGTAGAAAAGTTGAAATTATTTATAATACCTGCTTTTCTTGAATTTCATTAGATAGTTCTTTGCTTGAAGATATTACTTTTACAGCAGTTTCATCTTCTAATATATTAGTACCAGATGTTAACATTTCAAGTATTTTATCTTCAATAGCTTTTAGTTGTCTGAAAAGGCATAAAAATCGAGTTTGTTAATGGCAAAATATGTAAATTATGAAATACTACAAAAAAAAAAAACATTGAATAATAACACTTTAAAAAAATACAGTGAAATACGTTTAACCCAAAAACGGACGAAATATCAGTGAACACAAAATAATACAACGGTCCTGACAAGCTACTATGAATTTCCATACATATTTTCTTAATACGAAATGAAAATCACTTAACATGAAAAGATTTCTTTTCTGGGAATGAACAAAATACGGAAAACACCAGCCACACAGGCACGATTTAAGAGGGGTGTGAAATGAAAGGGAGGCGGTTTCACATGTTTCTTAGAGAGGAGGCTAACTTGGCTTTGAAATACCCCCAGAATAGTCTGTGACGCAAGCCAATTTTGTTTATCTAAGCTACTTTCACTCTCCACCCTCACAAATGCCACACAAAAACATTTCCTCTCTCGTCAGTTGGCTTTGGAATCTCGTGATAAAATACATCGCAGTGTGAGCAAAAATCGGTGAGTTTAAATCGCGCGTTCTTTATATATATATATATATATATATATATATAAGATTTTTTTTTTTGCGAGCACAACGGCAAAGAGCTCAGGAGGAAAGCAAATTTCTACTTCGCTTAAAGTAAAGATAGAAATTCTTAAGGCTGTTGATAAAAAACAAAAGATGAAAATGGAGGTCTGTAAGGATACCCTCCTAAATTTATAAAAGGTTACCTAACAGTTAAATAAAAATATGTTAATAGTTGTACAGTTTATCGATAGATGGCGCCTCAAGCTAAGTAAATTAACAATATTATATGTTATTTAAAAGTAATTGTATATGTCTGGGTGGTACTTTTATTTTCTATAAGTTTTAAAACAAAATATAGAGTTTTTAAATGTGTATATATATATAGTATTAATGATATTTTATCAAAACTTAATAATTTTATGCATTATTGTTATTGTCCATTGCCCGGGAATATGTTTTGCAGTACTCATGTGGTAAGTCTTTATCTAATAGTTTTAACTTTGATTTTAAAATATTTTAGCAATTATTACAGGCTATAATATAATCGTTTTACATTAATAGATTATGGTTTTATTTATAATAATAGTTAAACTTCTCTAGAAATGTCTTGCTTTTCCGATGGCCCAGAGTATTGGCAAATTCAGGTGAAGGTTGACTGGCCGAAAAACATTGTTTAAACCTACAATCCTGGTTCCTAAGGCCAGGAGTTTGCTCTAGTATTTCTGTGGCTAAAACTATTCTATCATGACTATAGTTATCTTAGGTTTATAACTATTTTTTGTATATTTTTGTTATATATATATATATATATATATATTCTGTGGCTAAATCTATTCTATCATGACTATAGTTATCTTAGGTATATAACTATTTTTTGTATATTTTTGTAATATATATGTATTACATTTGGATTTTTTTTAAATGCCGATGACAATGGAAATAATAAATACATCTTACCTCTTGTTTTCAGCACCTTGCAGAAGAAGATTATTTTTTTGCTCTTCTAATTCAGGTTTTTCTCTAGCAACAACTATACCAAGTAACTGGTCTTCCAGCCCAGCAGGAGTAATCATGAAATTTACAAGAGTGACTTTTACTGAAGTTTCAGGTAAATAATGAGGATTGCGAAGTTTTGTTGTAATATAAAATCGAAATTCTGAAGAATATTCAATTGTCGAGTCACCAAGTTTTATGCAAACCATACCTCCTTGACGAAATGTCTGCTTCAGAAGTAATGGCTCTAATACAGGATCAAGTTCCTCACCAATATTTTCTAAAAGTACCTATACAAATATACTTAGTTTTCAATACTGATAATAAATTTACTTGTAGATCACTAAGATGAAAAATTAATGAACCAATTAAGTTATACATAAAAACTCAGCGTATTTGCAAAATTAGTTTTGGACACGTAAGAAATTCAAATTTAAATAACAATGAGAAATTTCATAAAGTATCAGATTTGTACGAGACTTAAAAAATAAATGTTATTAAGAAATGAATGAATAAATTTAAAGCATAGATTTGGTGAATATGATATTGGTAGCTGAATGATCATGATCATGAACTGAAACATTGTATCTGTCGAGTCACAGATTGGAATTTTGCATCGCAAATCCAATCGTCAAGTCACAGATTGGAAAGTGCATTAAAGACTTACTGTGTAAAGAAGGTGAGAAAAATTAAATCTGCTGAGGTTTAAAGTTTTACATTAGTATAGTGTGAAAGTTTAGAGAGTAGGATGCAAATTCAAGTATTGTCTTCATCACTTGTCTGTGGTTAGGAATTATGATATCATGCCCAATAGCCATCAAATTGCATCGAAGTGTGATGTTAATAAATAATCAATCAACTGACAAATCTTTGATGAATATTCAACTATTTCAAATATTAAAATTTAAATATTTAGAAATAAAACTAAAAGAAATCATAATATGAATTCAATTTCACTTTATTAGTTTTTAATAAATAAAACACAAAATATTCTTATAAACTAAAAAGAATCATACAAAATAACAAATAAAGTTTTTATAAATGAATAACTTCATCATTTTTATAAGCAATTGATTAATGGATTGAATTAAAAATTTTACATGTTCTTAAAATACATACTAACAAAAATTTAAAAGTACTATGGACATTTTTTTATAAATCAAAATACAGTAGTTAAATATTCATGTGTTCCAAAAATATTTATTAATATTTTTCTTAAATAATAAAACCATTATGGGGTTAAATTTTTCTAAATACAAGTCAATAATAAAAATACTAAAGAGTGAATATTTCCTTAATAGTTAAAACATTAAGGAAACATTTACTTAAAACATTTTATTTAAAGAAAGGGGATTTAAGTATCTGACATGACATCTAGATAAATTTTAAAAAATAAATACTTACTGGATTGCCAAAAGTAATGCAATTTTCCAAAGAACGGACAAAATCACTATCAGTAAGCTTAATGACTTGCAATTTGTTTGCTTTTTCCATGTTTTTAATCCACTTACTAGCTTGTCCTTGTGGGTCAATCAATAGAGGCCAACGACGTGCATTACTTAAAAGAAAAAATTATTAAGACAACCAATTAAATTAATACAAGAAAATTTCATACAAAAAAGCAAACAAAATGTATTTATCAATTTGATAATTTTAGGACATAAAAATGTATGCAATAAAAGAAATTTTGTGTAACAGGTAATAACAGACAAATTTATAAAAAAATATAATGCAAAATTCATAACAATAATTAAAAATAACAATAAAAAACTTATATTAAATGTTTTTGCTTTGTAAAAAAAATTATTTCTATAATTCTTTTATAAAAATCATAAAAGGAAAGAAAAAAAATTCTAAAGAAAATGTAAAAATTCTTCAATTATAACAGATTGATGTTGCTCAATTAATGTCAAGCAATTTATATTTTGAGAAAATAGTTTCCCACAGTTAAAATATAGCCCTTTTGTTCCAAAGACTAAATATCAATCCCTTAAGCAACTCCTCCAATGAACAAATTTATTCAAGCTGGTCACAAAAAGGGATGCTGCTTGTTGCTTAATCTCACCTTCCCCCTTCACAGCTGAATTCATAATGCCTTTCTCAGAAACAATTGCTTCTCATTGCAATTGATGATGGAAGATGGGGAATAACTTAATAAGTTATTCCCCATCTTTCAAGGAAGAATTCTAATTACCGCTGCTTTCAATTAAGAAAAAGATATAGACAAAAGAAACGTATTTTGTGTGATATTCTAACAGCTAATAAGCTTGTTACATTTCCTACTGAAAACTTTAATTAATTCCTATTTTTTTTGTTTCTGTTTTTACATCCATAAGAAATTTTTTAGCATTGTATTGACTGGTTGTAATCAAAATTGCCAGATACATGATTAAAACCTATTGCAGCTGTAAATTTAAAAATATGAAAGAAAATGTGCTTGAACCATTAGTTCTTCCTTTCATTCAAAAATCTCTATTAAAAGGTTAAATTGCCTCAAACCACACATTCTACAAGATTGTTATAAAGATAACCAGTATCAACAAGTTTCTTAAAAAGAACTAGGTTCAGCATTGAAAAAATAGTGATGACTGTTTTGAGATGAGTCAGAAAACTCTCATTTCACAATTAAATGTATATACTAAAATATATATGTAATATACATTAGAAAATGTATAAAATTACAATATACATTTAAATTTCATTGTAAAATATATAAACTATAAATTTTTAAGCTCCATTATATATTTTATCAAAAACTCTTCATAAAATCTATTAAAAATTTTGTTTTTAAATAGCTATTTCATAATTTGATATGAAGGTTAATAATGAAAATGTCATTCTAGTTTTACCTTATAATAATTCCATTTTCTACAGAGAAGTTATCAGTTGGCAAACCTGCCAAGTTCCAATCTCTAATTAACACGGGATCTCCAAGAGTGGTTCTTAAAGAAAATTCATCTGAACATGGAATACCACTCTTTTTACAAGAATCAACCCAACTATTGCATTGATCCTAAAAATAAGAATGATAGTTATAAAACAGCAATTTTGAAAAATTCTTATTTGAAAATTTCAAATTGGAATTTTTTAAACATATAAATACATTTGTAAATGACATGCCCTCAATTAGATTAATATTAAATTCTCCTGTATTAATAATTTTTAGGGAATAAACAGATAAATGTTTCTTAAGCGAAAAATATTTAATTCATGAAACTAATTATAATCCAGTTTTTGAAAGATTTATTTCCTATACAAAAATGTCAAACAAGATTATTTCTGAGATTATGAAAGATTAAAATATTCATAATCATATATAAGATATGAGTATAAGTTAGAGGTTAATTTTATAATTTTGTGTATCATAAAAGAGACTTACAAAAATAGTTTAACATAAATACTAATTGACAAATAATTTATTTAAAAAAAGCTATATTTTTCCTCATATATTATCTCTTCCTTTAAAAAAAAGTATTTCAATTAAACATGTATTTTTCTAATGCATTTTTAATAATCATATTCATATCACCCACCATTTTGAAATTGTATTTATTTATACGGAATTTTTAAGAGAAATAGTTTACTCAAAACATGCAGAAAGCCACAAAATTACATAAACTGATTTTCTCAATTGTGAAAGGTTATGAAATCAATTTAATTAAAAATAAATTAATTAAATACTAATGTTCAAAATTATGAAAATTTTCAGATTTGGTTGATTATATCTAGAACTACAGGACAGATTTTAATGAAATTTGGTTTATACATAGGGTTGACATAATTCAAAAAAGAACCATTCAACAATTAAAATACACAAGCATAATTGAGCATAACAATCAATGGAGTCTAAAGGTATGAAACAACGGTAGCAGATGGAACAAAAAAATAGGTTAATAGGTGTTTATGGTCCCCTCTTACAGATACATAGGCCTCACACTGTGAGTTTATAAAATCCAAAGGCAACTAGTCCCACTCGTACAGTAACACAGTTTTTAGGCCCTGTATAGTTTTCTGAGGAAGGTTGTGAGCTGCAATCACCCTCCCCAGAGCATTCCAAGCGTGCCGTGTGGGGCTGAGAACTGGAGATATGGCTGGACAATCCATCCAGCGAATATCCTCATTTTCCAAAAATTCGTCGACCAAATGAGCTCTATGTGACCCTCACGTTGACATTCATTAAAATGAAATCAAGGCCAACTGTACCCCTGAAAAAGAGACCATAGAGAGGCCCCTCCAAGACCTCATCCCTATACCTAAAGGTAGCGCCAATGCCCCTTCAAAGACTTAGAAATGAGTGCGGTCATCTAATGTGATGCCTGCCCAGACCATCAAGCCTCTGATGTAATGGTCGATTTCTCGGACATTGGAATGCAGGTATCGGGTCCCTGGTTCTTTCCAAATGAAAGTACGCCGAGAATCACTAATTAGGCTGAACCGAGACTCATCTTTAAAAAGAAAGTTGGTCGCCCATTGATATATGCTCCAATCGCTATTATTTCTGCCGCATTTTAAACGGACTCCTTTGTTCAAAGAACAGAGCAGGACGCAAACAACAAGTCTTCTTGCAATCAGCTCTCTCTCTCTCATGAAGTCTTCTAGAAACAGTCACCCTTGAAAAGTTAGGTTCTTGTAGCCGCATACAACACACGACAGAGCTGAGAAGCTGCGGTATCCTTGTAACGGCAAGCTATAATGGATAAATGACGATCTTTTCTGGCCATCATTGCTCTTGGACGACCTTGTCCATGCTTTATTTCAAAGGATCAGGTATCCCGAAACTGTTTCCAAGAGTTGAATACGATGCTGGGCATTAAAATGAATTCTCAACAATTCCGGATATAAGACTGGCCTGCTCTATCCTACCCACAATTCGCCACCTCATTCCATCATCTAAATGTTGCTGGTTACTCATTTTTACAGTTTAAATTTTAATTAAATCAATCGCTGCCAAAAAAACACACCAAGAATTTTGACGAGATGTGCTAGCGAACGAAATGCGAATTTAAGCACGCGTGCTTATAAATTCCGTTCCTCGAGTAACTTTGTCCCCGCACACGTATACGATTACATATTCGATGTACAAGAGTCGCATTTTTGTTTTAGAAGAGTATTTATTTTTACAATTCGTTCAATTCTTTTCATGAAATTCCACAAAATATGCAAATATTTTTATTTTTGAAGATTAGTGTAGAATAAATAAATAAAATATTCACGAAAATTTGAACTCAAATATTGTTTAAGAATAGAAAAAGAAAAGAAAACTCATTGAGAAAATTAAAAACACTGAATTTTAATAACTAAAGCTTTCACCTGTCTGAATGCAGAAGTAAAAGCACCAAGATATGCAACAACAGCTGATGCTATCAATATATCACCAGTGAGATTATCATAGAGAACTCCAAGTTCTATGGCTGACTCATTCCAACGATCTTTTTCTCCACCTAAACCACCAATGAGAAGCTGAGCTCGCTCCAATTGTGTGGCACAGAGTTGTACTTGATTCTCAAGATCTGAAAATTATTATACAAAATATTTATTTGAAATAAATCATGTGGGAACTAATGTTATTTAATCAAAAACAAAGAAAATTGGAATTAGCATGATTATCTTTATGACCTTTGCAAAATATTTAAGAGATTTTTTTTGACAGAATCTATTTAATTGTTAACTGAATATAATCAGCAGAAAAGCAAAATATAATTAAAATTGAATATTTTAAAAGATGCTTAGAACAAATTTTTCCTTTAAACTATAGTTTTTATGTATTTTGTTTTTAATAGAATGTTTCTATGGAAACAAATGAAGTTTTAGAATTTCTTTAATTACAATTTTTTTCAAATGTGAAAAATGTAAAAATAATGATTTGAACTTAATTTAAACCTTTTTTCGGTTTTCCCACTTATTAAAATTTTAATGTCTACTTTTCAGCGCTCTTAAAACAGTAACAGATACAGCACGAGGTACAAAGTAAAAGAAATAAGAATTTTATTTATTAAAAATTTTTAAAGCTTCTTATATAATCCTATTAAAGTGTAACTAAATTTTTGAATATGATAAAAAACTTAGCATAAGCAATAATAATTTTATTAGTGTAGTTTTTTTAACAGAGGAGTTTTTTTAACGATTTAAAACTAATTTATTTCATCACCAAAGGTTCAATTTTGTGGTATTTATACTAAAGGAATATTGAAGTCAGTTTTAAAAATTATATCAAAGAAAGAAATATAAGTAACCATGTTATTTTTAGTACCTAGTATTGCTTATATTACTTACATGTAAAAACTTTTAGCTATTTTAATTATCCAGTTATATCCTATAGGCAATAACTTATTCATCATAAATTATTTTATAGCAATTCAAATAGAATAAAATTTCAAATTTTATTAGAAAAAGATATTAAACATTTACCTTTTTAATAATTGTAAAAATGTTAAGAAGCATTGGGAATAACAACAAAAATAAGAATGAAATATTTTCATACTTCTGATTTAAAAACAGCAACATGGAGTTAAATTTTTTTTCTAGATTTGTTAAATTTAAATTGTACACCTAATGTACACCAGCTAGCCATTTATCATCACTGTTACAGTTATGATTAACAGATAAATGAAATATTTTTATTGCATAATTTTATACCTTCTTTTTCTTTCTGAGCTTGAGCAAGTTTGTTTTCAAGAGCCTTTAGCTTATTCTGTACTTCTTTCAAACTATCTTGCTTTACTTTCAAGGCAGCCAAAGCTTCATTCAAATCACTTTCTGCTTGAGCTAAGGCTTCTTTTTTAGGTGCCACAATTTTTATAACTCTACATTGAATTTAAAAAATTGCTTGATTCAAATTATTTTTTTAAAAGGCATGTATGAAGAAATACGTTTTTCAAAAAGTATAATGTATTTTGATGTAAAAATGCTTATCAATTTAATAAAAAAAATAATGTTAGTTATAAGTAAACATAAAGGTAATTTTTAGGATAGTTAAATTCAACAGGAAAGATGAGACAAAAAAAATTCTAAGGAAAAATAGCTTAAAATGCATTTTTTAAAATAATTTACTTAGCAAGTTTATTTCACTCTTGTTAGTACCATAATTAGTGTATACAAATTTGGTGTTTGTTTGTATATAATTTTAAGTATTATTTCACAAGAAATTTCATTAAAATAAATATTTTTTTAATTCAAAATAAAACTTTCTTTAGAATTCACAAACAAACAAAAATTTGAATATATATATATATATATATATATATATATTACGGTTTTTGGCATTTCCTCCAAATTTGGATTGTTCCTAAAATGTCCTTTGTATTACAAATAATGCAGTACACACAAGCAAATTAAAATGTATCTAATTATTTAAGTAATCCAATTTAAAAGAACCGAAATAACACCTTGAACATTCAATTCGCTATAAAAAATATATTAAACAACAACAAAAATATTGTTTTTGTTATAGAATAATTTACTTATTCAGATTCATTTCATTTACTAATATTACAGCTTATGTAAATCATAAAACAATTTAACAATCGTTTTAAAACAAATACAGTAGTTTGTCTTTTGATAAAAAAAAAAATGTTCAAAATGCTACACGAAAATAATAATTCAAAATGGAATTATGGAAAGATTAAATTTAATTGTGGCACAAAAATATTAATTAATTTTTACTAATTCATATTATAGTTTCATATATAGTTCATATATAGTTCAAATTGTAGTTTATGTCAACAACAACCAAAAAAAAAAGTTGTTTGGAAGAATTACATTGATTAAAAGATATTGTAAAAGAATGTATTTCCAATTCTTTAGAATTTTGTGTGTATGCTTTTTAATATTTTTTATCTCAATTATATTCAATAATTAAAAAGAAAAAGTTTCCTTACTCATCATATGAATCCATAGCTCGTACCCAGCGACACAATCCTTCAGCAGCAGTTGATGCACTTTTAACTTTCTCAGGGTCAAATTCTGGATTTGATATATAGTTTTTCCTGATCTCTTTCATTGCTTTAGGAGGAATATTATCCTAAAATAGGGGTGATTTTTTTCAATTGATTACTTCAAAAATTATATATTTCCTTCATAAAAGAAAGCATTTTTAAAAGTTATTCTATTAATTATTAGTAAAATATAATTATATAACTGAGATATATATAACTTATTGCACTAATTCAAATCCGAACTGTTTTAAGAAAAAAAAAGAAACTCAAATTATTCACATAAAGTTTTGATTATATAAATGTACCAAAATAATTAAGTCACAAACAAAAGGAAGTTTTGATTATAAAAAATCAACTGTGTATGCATGTTTCATATACAAGCCTTTAAATGTTTTAAAAATATAGTGGGAAAACACTTCCAAAATCAAAATTAATAATGAAAAACTGATAGTTTTCAAAAGTAAAAGCTGTTTAATTATTTAATAATTTTGAATAAGATATACCCATTTTAAGGGGGGAAATTTCATTAAAATCATGTAACTACTAATTAGACTATTTCGATTTGATATAAATAATTTGTAAGTCCCATATTAGTTTCCAAAATTAGTGATGTAAAATTTCTTACTTTATCATAATTCTTCAGACTTTCTAAAAATTTCATATCTCCTAATACCTTTTTTGATGGACCCCAATAATCCTCAATCATTTTACCTAGAAATGAAAATCAGAGATTTTACAAAAGTATGAATTTTCCTAATAAGTAAATAAAGCCTCAATTACACATTTTTCATGTTCTTATTACTGTAAACCACACGAGAGTAGCTAAAAATTTCAGAAATACACAATAAATAGCTACATGCCACTTTTTAAAGAAAACTAAGTATGAATCTATATTTATGTGTTGCATCATGCATGATTAATTCCCAAATACCATGGTGCATGCACATATCTAGTCTTTTATGTGTATCCTCCCATTAAGAGCACACACAATGATTATCATCCCACGTGTTTAACATTTTTTAAAACTTTATTTTCCCTAAAAAGTTTTAAAGCATTCATGGTGGACCGATAAATATGTGAAGCAAAGCATATGAAAAATGAATAATTAACATCCTCTTCTATATTTCAACATAAATCAACTCACCTATAAGATTAAAGTTTGAGAATTCCCAACGAATATAATTTTTACTGCAAACATTTACACTAAAAATATTTCGCCAGAAATTAAATAATTACTTTTCAGGATGACTATAGTGCTGAAACTCACAGCAAAATTTTTATAAAAGAATAACAATATTTATACACTTTACATCAGTATTTATATTTATTTTGTTCGAACTTTTTTAATAAAAGAGAGAAGATAGTAAATAATACCTGTTCCAGCAGGATCAGGTATTCGATCTGGTTTAACACCTTTCAAAACACATATAGCTTCCATTACCAATTTTACACCAGCAGGAGGACTTTTCATAGATTTAACCACTGTTATATCCTATAAAAAAGGTAAATGCTATCATATATACTAGGCAACTAATATCCATGTAATATAATACAACACATGATTTTAATAAACAATAGTAATAAAAAATATTTTAGTTTTTAAAAAATTTTTAATTTCTAAAAACAAAGTAAAAAAACATTTATTTGAATATGTTGGTCAAAGTCATTTTTTACTGCATAACTTAATTTACTTTCACAAAACAAATACATTTTACAAACAAAACAATTTGATGTATTAACAACATTTGCAACTAAAAATACAAATAAAAGGAAAGTTATGGCAGCTTTTTATTCATACTCCATATTTAGAAAAGTTTAAGAAAACTGCTAACATACTTACAAAATTTACTGATATATACCGTAAAATCTGGCATATAACGCACACTTCTAACACAAGAAATAAGATCGAAATTTATAGGTGTGCATAATACAGTAGGTATAAAATTGATAGCTACAAAAATAAAAGAAAGAGATGAGAATAAAAAAAAATTAGACTTCTATGTAGACTGGAATATAGTTTATTTAAAAGAAATGACATTTTTTATGAACTTGTAGTTTTAGAAATGCTTCTTGCTCCTTGTAGTTCTAAAAATACACTATTTTTTCAAAGTCTGGGATAATACCTTGAATAAATGACTTCAAAACATAAAAGAACTACAACTGTACATTTCAAGTTCTTTTTTAAAAAAGAGGATGCGTGTTATGTAGCGAATATACCAAAAAATTAAAAAAAACAGCTTGAAAGTATAGATGCATGTTATATGCCAGATTTCAAGGTACATATGGTTTAATTTTAGCATTATTTTATATCTCTAAATCAAAAGGTTATTTCTTATATTAGTTCCAGTCCGAGTAAAAAGAAAAAAATCATCTATTGCTTAGTATTTTGTTTACATTGAGTAGTTATGAAAACATGCACAGAAAAAGAAAAAAATATAGGGAATTGAAAAACAAAAAGGAAATAAATGTACATAATTTGTATTAAGTATGAGCAATTATTTGAACAAGTAGTTGAAAAGATGAATATAGCTTCCTAACTACTCATACATCAATTATCAAACATATATGAATAATAATGTGATTTGAAATGGTTATAGTAAAAACTGTTTATTCACAATTTTAAGAAAATTAAAACAAAATAAAACAAAAAAAATTGAGATAATCATTGCATTACAAATGAAAAAAAATTTAATCAGTTTTTTTTATCATGGTATTTTGATTTATTTTTATGTGAACCACACACAAAAATCATTTTTACTTTTAAGAAAGGTTTTTAAATAAACAAAGACTGATAAATTCTATTACCTTAATAATTTTGAATGCTAATGTAAAAAAGAAAAGATTTTAATTTATACAAAATAACCCATATTATATTGCTGATAAATATCTTATAAAACAGTCATGAATAAAACTTTTGATATTGTGTAAATTCAGAACATTAAAGAACAAAGAACTCTGATATTTAATTTGTGCATTATTTCGCATAAAAAATGTAAATACTCACAATTATTTAAAAAGTTATTATTTTCATATAAAAATATTTTCTAAAATACACAATAGTATAAATAATACATTACCGCTGGCGTTAATATGTCTAAAGCTGAAATAGCAGCCTCTAATATAGGAACAGCATGGGCTAAGTCAGAGTCACACTCATCTTTTATGGCTTGTGCATGTGCAGCTTGTTCGTTTGCAACAGCTTCATCTTGTTTCACAACCTTTTCCACTTCTGCTACATCAGCAGATTCAGCCTGCACCACTGCCATTTGCTCTTCGACTTTCTGCCCAGCAATAACTAAAGTAGGTTGAAGACTTGTCAATTTCTCCTGCATTTTTGCAATAGCTGCTGCAGCATTCTGGAGTTCCTGAAGACCTACTTCATACCGACTTTTTGCTTTCAGCACAGATCTTTAAAAATGTAATTAATTATATACAGCACATTTTTTTTTTAAAAGAATTAACATGAAATTTAATTTAATTAATCATTAATATTGAGAAACAACTCATTTCTTTCATAAGGTAAAGCCTATCATCCAAATTTGAAGTTACATTTATCATAAATATTTTATGATTCAAACATTAAAAATTTGATCATATGGTTTTTCTTACACTAATTAATAATTCAAAACGGTAAAATTCAAAAAGAATCTTGTAAGTGTATAAGGATAGATCCTTATAACTAAAATTCTCCCATAATCAAAAATAATTTACAATTTTTTAAAAATATTTTACTATGAGTAGCTGTAAATTGAAATAAATAAATTTAAAAAATGTAC
Organism: Trichonephila clavata; assembly: GCA_019973975.1. Taxonomy (NCBI): domain Eukaryota; kingdom Metazoa; phylum Arthropoda; class Arachnida; order Araneae; family Nephilidae; genus Trichonephila; species Trichonephila clavata. Next base: position 157,042 of record BMAO01015707.1, read on the forward strand.
AATACTAATACTAATACAAATATATGGTTCATCAATCATAAAATCATGTGTGCTTTTAAAATTATGCAACCAACACATTACTATCTCTGTGATTTTTCTTTCAGTTGGTTACAATCGTTATTTTTTTAAAATCGTTTTCCTTCAATATAAATACAAGATATTTTTTTTATCTTTTTAAATCACTCAATAATACATTTATCTAAAAATCTTCTTGGATACAAAATATATGATAAAATTTGTGTTTTTAATTTTTGAAAACTAAATGCAAGTTCTATATCGAGAAAAAAAAACTAATACTAGAATACTAATATGACAAATTTATAACATGTGTGTTCATAATTTGAAAACTCTTTTAAGTACAACAATAAATCATACCTTCTTTTTTTCTCCAAAAGTGTTTTAAATGTAGATATCAGTTCTAGGAAAGATGTTGGTGTTACATAATTATGACGCTGCAATTTAGAAAAATAGAGTTCAGAAAGCGTTTCTGTTGAGGTGTGAAACATTTTACACATCTGAATACATCCATCTCTCTCTTTATCAGTCAGTTCTACTTCTTCAAGAAATTTACTTGCTACAGCTTCTAAAGCATCCTCTGGCCAAGCCTAAATATTTTTGTATTATTAATGTTTAACTTTAAAAAGCAACTCAAGTAACTTTATCAAGAGATTTCTCAAGAATAATTCTATGATTTAAGGAAACAATTCTACTTTACCCACCTGAAACCAATCGATTGTACAACAATTAACCAAAGATGGAAATTTACGAAGGCGATTGCGAAAAGAATCCCCGATCGGGCTCATGGCTAGTACAATGTGCAATTGGTCTCTTACTCTTTGTATAAACATATTAAATAAAGCTATTGGGGTTCCATCAGTTTGTTGAGATTTTTCTCTTTGTCTAAAATAGATAATGAAATCAATAGCATACATAAAATAAAAAATATCAATGAAGAAAATCAGCTTTTTCTAAAAATAGGCTATACAACTTTGTGTATTGTTTTCACAAATGTGTAATATAAAATCATCATTTGTAAAGATTTTTTTTTAAAAAAATGTTTGGATAATTCGAAAAGTTATCTTTAAAATTTATTTTATCAACATCATTCAACTTAGGTGCATGTAATATATGGAATGTACAGGGTGATTATAATTAAAGCCCCATTTTCAAAATGCTATAAAAAAAGAATCCTTGGTCAGTGAATTCAAATTAGAACTGGACATACTTGGAGAAGGGGAAAACGGTATGTCATAAATAAGTTCAAAAGATGTAGTTTTTGTCGAAGTAAAATTTTAAAAAATTTCCCATTCAATATGGCTAGACTTTACCAGCATGGATTGGCCTTTTACTTACAATACTACAACTGTGTTGAATGACTCTAAAGTCATTCTCCCTCTCAAAGAAATTAAACAATCATACACATTGACTAGTACAGTTGGTTCAATGTGCAACCCTTGCCAAGACCATCATAATTCGATTTAAAATGTCACTTGTAGCCAAATACACTTTCGTAATGCAGCTTACAGCACCATCTATTGATACACTTTGGAGGTTTCTTTCCCCTTATACCGTAACGTTTCTTCCTTTTTCAAGTATATTCAATTCAAATTTGAAATCATTCTGACCAGTGGCTCTTTTTTACGGCATTTTGAAAGTGCGGTGTTTTAATTATAATCAACTTGTACATTTACAAATTGAATATCATCTCCTACATGTCACCATTTGTAACTATTTACAGTCCAAAACATTAAAAAATACAGTATTGCAATCAAACTAAAATTTTAAATGTACTATTATTGAATACAATCTTTTCTTTAAAACTTTCTTTTAATATGCATATAATTTTCATACATACATTTTAAATGGTGAAATACACAATTATATCCCATATGAAAATAATTTTCAATTTCATTTGCAGAATTTGAAAAAATGAAAAAAAAAATCATTCATAAATGCAAAGGTTTAAAAAATGTTAATGAAAAAGAATATAATAAAACTATATTATCATTACATGCTTACTTATCAATTTGAAGCATTTTTTCACATATTTCCTGTTTTTCATCAGCTGCAAAAAGATTTGGAACTTCACCAGCATTAAGCAAATTATTAATATCTTCCAGAAACGATTCTTCTTTGATCTGACTATCAGTAAAAAGAAAAACTCCATGTTGCTCAGTGGCAGTAGATTTGCGCAGTATCAACTTCAAATCGTCTCTCCATTCAGTCATAGTGTAACTTTTGCTTATTTCGACCTACAGAAAATGATAAGTAGTAATAAAAACCAGAAAAATACAGAAAATAGTTTCATCTTAAATTAAAAGGTAACCTATAATTTATATATGAAAATAATGTTAAATATGTACTCAGAAATCCCTCAAAGAGCACAAAATGTATTATTATGTGCTATACACAACAATAATATCATTATGTGCTATACACAACAAATGTATCAAATGTATATACACATTTGAAATGCAGGAAGTAATGAATAGCATGGTTACAAATTTCGTTGACCCTCGAAAAGCAAGAATATAACTTTATTATAACCAGTTTTCTAAGAATATAAAATTTAGAATACACAAAGTTAACAAAATTAGTAACATAACATAGTTAGCAAATAAGGGGGAGGAGGAGGGGAATGCTATAAAGTTTTCTGTCTATTCATACTTCACTGTTTGAAGTAAATATTCTTGTCATCACATATTTTACATGCACTGCAATTAATTTTCCTTTCCATTAGTAATTCCTAATAATTTTAAATTTCTCCATTAAATGAAGTTTTAAAAAAAAAACTAACAATAAAAACAACAACAATAATTCAACAAGATTCTGATAAAAGGAATATATTAAGCTGTATTTAGCCTTTTGCCAAGTTTAAATCCCCAGAAATATAGAATAACATAACATAGCACAATAAATATATTTGAAATTCTCATAAAAAGTGAATATTTTAGAAGTATTATATAAAAAAAAAATTATTACTTGAAAAAGCTCATAGTCAGAAATATGAGCAGCTAAATGTGTTAGAGACTGTCTTCCTGATCCACCAACTCCAACAAGTAATGCATGACTTCGCTTTTGTTTTAAAATTCTTGATATGCGACACAAATGCTCAACAGCAAACCTGGGAATGAAGATTCAAAAGTTATAAAAAGTTTTAAATAGAAATAACATGTATTCAATAAACATTTTCAGTAAATTAGTTTAAAATTTAACAGATAAAAAAAAATTTTATGGTTGTGAACAAAATTTCACATTCAACAAATGTATAGATCACACTATATTTTATCTTTAATTATCTTAAATTTTTACACTATTTTATCTTTAATTATCTTAATTATTACACTATTTTATATTTAATTATCTTGAATTTTTACACAATTATACTATTTTATCTTTAATTATCTTAATTATTACACAATTTTTTCTTTAATTATCTTAATTATACTATTTTATCTTTAATTATCTTAATTATTACACTATTTTATATTTAATTATCTTAATTATTACACTATTTTATCTTTAATTATATTAATTATCTTTGATTATCTTAACTATTTTAAAGTTATTTACATAAATGTGTATAATTCCTCGGTAAAAATTAAATTTTAATTTTTCTTCTTTTTCATGTAATTTCAATTAAACGTAAAAACGACGTTTTTCCCCCATTGAGAGAATCTCCTCTTAGTATTCTAGTTTAAACAGTGGCTTTTTTAGAGGTAGCATGCCCACTTCGTAAGCTCAAAGTTGTGGGTTCTACCCCAGCTGGAGTCGATAGATTTTCGGGATGCAAAAATCGTAGGCTCGCATGTCATATGATTATGTGGTAAGTAAAAAATCCATTGAGTATCAATTTGGCTCTGATACTTTCGACAAAATTAAATCACGGCAATATTTAGCATCCGACGAGAGCTTGAATTAAAAACTAATTCAAGCATCAAAATTTGGTAACGAGGCCGCCATTAGATGGTGCCCCCATGAAATGGCTCTCACATTTGGGGACTTGCCGTGTCTGCAAAGGTTGAGTGCTAAAATGCAGCCCCTTGGGAAAAAAATTTAGGCGTGACTAAATAAAAATCTATAACCTGTCCACTTTAAATATAACATTGAGATTGTCAACAACTAAATAGTTCCAAATTAAATAACAACTTTAAACTTTTATTTTTTAAAATTATATTTATAAATTAACTTGCATAAATCTATCCATTTTTTGCAAAATAAATTGAACTACATACACAGTGAACTAATGTCAGTGACATACACAAGATGGCGGCTTAGAGGTTCAGACTTCATTGACCAATAAATTTTTAATTTTTACGATAGGGATTATCCCTCGGTGATTTTGTCTACGTGCTTTTTTTAGCCTGTAAGCCCCACCCCCTATAAGAGAGGCCTGTGAACCACTGAATAATATATTCTTCATGTAAAATATCCCATATCTAGTTGAAAGTGACCATCATGTCTCTTAGAAATGGATCAACTGAAATGAAATTATCAAAATTAAAATATATAGATTTTTTTTAAAAAACCAGTGTGAAATAGAAAGGCTACATATAGTGTAACTATTTTTCAGATTACTACATACCTGAAAAGAACAAGACCCATTGGCTTTTTGCTCATATTGTTAAATTCTTCTAAAAATCCTTCAATTATGGTTCTCAGAGAAGGGAAATCTTGAACTTCCATGTACAGACGGCTATCGGATTTTGGATCTCCAAAATCACAATACATAAGTGAACGCATGTCGTCTTCTGTTACAATACCATCCATGTCAGCATCCAAACTGGACAGCAATTCATTAAAATTTTCATGTAGCTCATTTTCACATATATTTCTTACAGAATTGAAAAGCCAAGTTCTATCATTGTCATCAACGAGACGATCATAAAAGACACGGAAAACCTGAAACAATTGAACAAAATATCATATAATGGTACAGCTATGAATAAATTAATAATATCAGAATATATATACACATATACATAGGTCACTAAGTACGAATGTGTCTAATTAAGAATATATTATGCACCATAATTATTTTAGGTCGATATAATTATCTTATATCAACAATTATGGGTATTTAAGTATTATCGCAACCTATTGGCGACATTATATGAAACGAAGCACATGATTACCAATTCAACGCATACGAAACATGCAAATTGAGGTTACCAACTTGGCGAGTTATCTTGAACGTCAGCGATTGTTGCGATAATACGTAAGTAACCAATTATGTACTTCTTAAAGAAAATTTAATAACTAATTTCGTGCAGCAGCCTAAGAAACCTCTCTTATGGAAGTTGGTATATTCTAAAAAATACATAGACTAAAGCACCGAGGGGTAATCTCTATGGTAAAAATTAAAAATCTGTTGGTCTATGGGAGGAGGTTAAACCCCCAAACCTCACTCTTGTGTATACCATAGATTGAATGATATTTTATTAATAAGCCATGACAGTGTCCATGACTACTCAATTACCAAAACCCCGATTTTTATTTATAAAACATACGAGGGTGAATCGGAAAATAAGTTTCCCCTGTCGACTGTGGTCAGAGTTGTGTATGAAAGTCGAAACGTTGAATGAGACATTAAAGATAAGACATAAGTTTATTTTTCTACATAAGTATCGAGGACATTGATACATTTGTCATACCGCTTGAAAAGCTTCAAAAAGTCGCCCAGGAAAAACCCAGGGCTTTGCACAGGGAAGAAGAGTTTAACGGCTTGTTTGACTTCAGCATTGCTTACAAAAAACCTTAAGGCGAGATTTTTCTTCAAAGCCGGAAACAGATGAAAGTCTTTGGTGCGAGATCAGGACTGTATGGCGGATGGTGTAGGTGCTCCCAACCAAGAGTTGCAATATGGTTTTGCTTTCCCGTCGCCGAATCATCCAACAACAAAACGCCAAAATGAAGAAGACTTTTTCCGAATCGCCTCTTTCAATTTCGACGGGGTGTCACAATACCGCGTAGCATGTACCCAATGTACTAACGAATGATTTATCGTTGTCTTGCGTGTTCACCTGCTGTGTCGTCTTTCGCCCATAACCGTTAAGCTTTTCGTCCGTATGCAAAGCCCTGAGTTTTTTCTGGAGGGTTTTTTGAAGCTTATCAAGCGGCATGACAAATGTCATTGTAAATGGAAAAGTAAAGATATGTCTTATCTTTAATGTCTCATTCTATGTTTTACTTTCATACACAACTCTGACCACATAGGACAGGGGAAACTTATTTTCCGAATCACCCTCGTAATTAATGATTACAAATACTGTATACGAAATGTTCTGTATGCAAACCTAGATGATAAAAATCTACTAAATAAAAAAATGTTCAATAAAAGTAACTGACATTTAAAAAAAAAATTTTACATTTAAAAATAAAATCATTTTGCAAAATTATAAAAAAAATGTTATTTAAATAAAATTTCAATTAAAAAATATTTTACACTTTTTATACTTGTACTAATTTGTTGATATTTTTTTTAGTGTATAGGGAAAAAAAATATTTAAGTACTAACTTCGTGAATCCACAACTTTTTCAATCCTGCAGGAGATTCAACAGTTTGAGGGAATGAAAGAAGTAATCCTTGAATAACTCGAGAAAAATCTCTGAGATTAAAAAGGTAATGAGATTTAGTAGGAGTGGGCAAAAGATTAATTATTGCTTCTTTATATATTGTTAGTGTTGCAGTGATTAGTTCAGAGACACTTGATTTGAAATCCTCTCCAAATCCTCTGAAAAATAGCAGATAAAAAAAATACAGCATTAAATTACAAAAAAAACTAAAAATAAAATTAAACTTATAAATAATGTGCTGTTTTAAGCAAAACTTATAAAACTGAAAGGTATAAGTATTTAAGTACAAGGACAAAAATAATTAATCAATTTTTTACCTTCATAATTAAAAATTTGTATTGAAACTGTTATACTACTACAACTTTCCCAATTCCTTACACAAAAGACTTTCTATTTTCCTTGATTTATTTGAATTTTTCAGTGTCAGAATATTTTATTACACTGAATAAAATAAAAGTTGGTGATCCCAAATAATCAAAATGAGTGTCAGAGGTTAATACTTGATTCCTTATAAATTTCTTCTTTATTTGAGTGAAACATTATACTTTAACATCTGTATTATCTACAACAGACATCAAACACAGGAAAACAACAATAAACCAATACTATTCTATCACGTTTACATAAGTAGATTAATCATTAAATTTTTACTTCGATTATTCCCTTTCTTAAATATTGAGAAGAACAATAATGTTTATAGAATTTCAGTGAAAAACCAAATTTATTTGCAAAAAAACTGCAATCTTTGTAACCCTTGCTACTGTTAGAAAATTCCAGAAAGACATTATTTAGCTCCTTAGAAAGAGCAATTTATGAAATAAAAACCTTCAAATAAAAATAAAGACCATTCTTCTCCCCACAACTGAGAGAAATGTAGAGACCGAAGGAAAATTATGCAGAAAGTAAATACAAGAAACATGTAAGGTAAAATGGGAACTTAGAATACCTGCTGAAATGGCTTAAAATATTGGGTTGTTCGAAAAGTAATTTCGGTTTCTTTTTATAAAAAATGAAAGACGATTTTTTATAGAGAAGGAATATGTTATTGAATTATATATAGTCTAATCTGGTTCAATGCATTTCGCCATCTTTTTGGTAGTAGCATGATTCCGCGCTCATAAAATTTTTGTTCTTTGCTGGCAAAAAAATTGATCTAGGTGATTTTTCACCTAGTCATTTTTTTTTAACATTTTTAAATCTCTTGCACCACGCAATATATGACACGGGGGCATATAACACAGACAGAAGAAAAAATTACAACACAAACATTACGGCGGATCTTATCCGGGATTCGAACCTAGTCCCTACGGCACTGCAGTCAGCTTCACTAACCACTATACCGGACGGGCGGCCACCTAGGCATTTGAAATAAAGGTTTTACCGTCTAAAAAGCTTTGTGGGGACCATAACGAATAATAATCAGAAGGTGCAAGATCTGGAGATGGGCAGTATATCCCATCCAAGCTGTAAAAGCATTTGGCAAGTTACCAAACTTGTATGAGGTCTCGCATTATCTTAGTAAAACATTACACCTTTTCTATTGATAAATTCCAGCCTTTTTTGTTTCAGTGAATCATTTAAATTATCCAGCTAATGACAGTGCATTTCAGAATTGATCGCTGTGTTGTCCGGAAGAAAAAAAAAGATTCTTTTGAAATTTTACCAAACAGATAAACTAAACTCAGGGACGCCACAGCCGATGAGGACCAAGGCTTTATGTGCCCATCTCAGTTTATGTGATCTTGGGCAATGAGGCGCATGAACAAATGTTCCGGTCAGGCGGTCAGCCCGGCGCGATAACCCCGGTGTTTAGTTCCCATCCAAGCTTGGTACTCATTTCTTGACCCACTGAAGGGATGAAAGGCTGAGTCGACTTTGCCCAGACCGGGTTTTGAGCCCCGGACCTGTGGCGTGGAAGTGCGATGCACAGCCACTGGGCTTACCAAACAGATGGCATCGCCTTTTATTATTTTTTTTTATGAATATCAGCTTTCAAAAAGTCGTCTCATCAATTTAACTCCATGATCTCTTGCATTTAACAATGTTGTAGACAACCTATTTATTGTCCCCAGTGAAAAGGTGCTTCAAAAATGGATGATTTCCTTGAGCTTTGAGAAGCAAATCATAGACGTCAAATCAATGGCATAAATTTTTTCCGTAAGAACATGAGAAACCTATACTTCGAATAACAACGCAGCGATCTCCCGCGAATAACCGCATTATTCCCCGGTTTGCATCAATTAATGCTTCTATTGTGTCTTCATCAGCTATAACAGACCTTCCGGAATGTGGTGCATCTTCTACATCAAAATTGCCGGATCAAAATTTTGCAAACCAATTTTGGCACTGGCGTTCTGCCAATATATCCTTCTTCATAACCTTCAGATAATTTTTTCTTTGCTTGAACAACATTATTTCCTTTTCATTAGTAAGAAAAGTAAAATATGCTGAAAATGCAGCTTTTTCTTTATGTATTCCATACGGCACCAACCAAAAACTACTGTATAGAATGATTCAAACTTTTACACAAGCAAGCCTTGTTACATCAGCTGTCAAAATAAATCATGGCAATGCGGCTAAAATGAAAAGATGGCTGTAATAAATGCAATTAAGACACCTGTTATGGAAAAGAAATTTTTTATTTTCTGAACAACCCAAAAATAAATGCAACCAATACATTTTTTAATGCACAAATACAAAAAATGGTTCATAAACATCTCTCAGTTTAATTTTAAAATCAATTAAAAATGGGTGGTATTTTTCATAATTTTTTAATCAGAAATATATAATATAAGGTAAAATATTGAATATTTTATGCATAAATTATTAATATCTAATGTAAATGTAACTATTACCAAAGACATCAAAAATTTAAGTAATTATGAACAATTGTTTGAATATTTAAAAAACATTCTTATTATATATATATATATATATATATATATATATCTTATATCATTTAAAACATAAAAAATGTCTAACCCAGTTATTCTCAACATTTTTTTTTGTTGTTGTTGCAGCACACTTATAACAATTTCAAAATTTGGCGGCACACAAAGAAAATATATATAAGTATTTTTCTTTAATTTAAACTTAACTCGTTTTAAAAAAAGCATTATAATTTTTACTATATACATTTCTAAAATTTGGCAGCACATTTTAAGAATTTGGAGGCACACAAAAGTGCCACAGCACAGTGGTTGAGAGAATCACTGGTCTAACCATTAAAATAAATTTGTACATATCATGTTTTCACATAGATAAAAATCAAAATACATTATTAATTTAACTAATAGAAATTTAGAGCAGTAAGAGAAAATGCTTTAATATTTTAAGATATGTGAAAAAACTTTCAAAGATTTAGGAAAAGGAATTTATGAAAAGCATTTTTTTTATGTGGTGTAAAAATTCAAAATATAACAATTTCAGTTTTAAGCAGCAAGTTTCAAAAAAAGCAGCACATGATATTTACCTGGTCTCCATATGCCAATCAAGAATTTTGGTAAAAATTGTTGACATAACATCATCACGAAACTCATTAATAGTAATTGTATTGAAATGGCGCAAAAAACGAGGTGTAGTTTGATTGCGACCACCACCTAGAAAAAAATTAAATTATTAGTAAAATTATTCATATCTCCTGAAATTAAATAAAAAATAAAACAATAAAGTTTTTGAAAAACCTTAATTCATTAAATTAAAAACAAAAGTATGTGCATTCCCACAAGCTTATAGTGTCATAAATAATCTCATGTTGAATTTATATATTGTAAATAAGATAAATTACCTGGTGGACCCATTGCAGCAATTAGCTGAGTATCTACTAACTTAATCGGAGCAACTTCTTTCATGTCATACCATGTCCAATGATCCAGCCATTGACGTAAAAGTTCTACAGGAGGTTGAGCACCATATGTTTCCAATACTGGCATGTTTAAGTCATCAACAAAAACAATCTATAATTTAAAAATATGAAAGTTTTATAATCAAAATTATTTTTGATGACAAAAAAAATAATTAGACAAATTAAATTTTACAATCTTTCCCATTTTCATTAATTGATCTACAATCCTTCAAAAAGTCTACTATTGATTTTTTTTAAAATTAATATTTTTAAATGTGTTTATTCATTTCCTTATGGGATAACAAACAATAAATTAATATTTTTTAAAAGCTTGTGTTGCAATAATTTGTTTTTCAAAAAAAAAAAAAAATGATTGAAAGTATTTTTATTACACATAAATCATGAAAATAAGAGTGCAACATAAATCACAACAATAAAGGTTTTTGAAAATAAGTATAAAACCTTTAAAAATATAGAATACAGTAAGTTTAGTCATTTGAGTGAGTGAGAGAATATTAACATAGCACTGATTAGCAACATGAGGGCTTTTGGCGACGGTCCACATAATTTTGAAGCATGGTCAAGTGACGTGGACGACACCTGAGCTGGCATCCCCCTCTCCTAACTACCACACCACACCAACGGGAGGACATTTGAGCTCTTGACAGATTTAACGTGCATCGCTCCCCTAAACTTAGTCATTTGAGAAATAAAACGCATGTTTTTTATAATTAAATTACTTTAAATATCCTTGACTTTCTTAAAAAAAATATTTCAATAAAAAAATCCTTAAATTACATTTTAATTACTTTTTTATGTAGTAATCCACCAAAGCATTACTGCCAACAAATCAACAAGAGAAATTATTTAAAGTTTTATAAACCTTCAATTTAATTAAAATTACACAAATAAATAAAATTTAAGTTAACAGTTACATATAATATAAGGTATCAGATTTCACAATCCTCTAAAAACTTGCTTTCTCCCATTTTATTAAAATATATAGCAAAATAATCTAGTTGATGACAATATTTGATAATATTTGATGACAATCATAACATCATAAATGATATGATCATAAACATTTAATGACAATTATAAATTATCTACATAAATGACAATTATAACATCAGCATTTAAGTGGTGAATAAAACTGCAATACTACTAGGGAAAGTTTTACAATTGCAGACTGTTTGAATGCAATTAATATAAAATAATATCTATACTTTTTAAAATCTTTGAATATTCAAATATATATAACAGTTTAAGTCTAACAATTAATCAATATTTTTATTAAAACAGTTTAATAATATTTTCATATACATTTTCCCACAAATAAAGACAGTATTTTTATTTTTAAAGCCTATTACCCCTTAACCTGAAGTAAGTAGGAATGTGTGTAATATATGTTACAAATATATATAAAAAATACATCATTATAAAGTTTTAAAAAATGCTCATAATTTTTGTTGTTGTTGTGGTGGTGGTGGTGGTCACAAATAATTTAACAGAAAGTATTATACAATTATATTTACATACAAATTCAAATAATTCAATATTTCTGAAAACAAAGTACAGAATTATTTACATTGATTATAAATGCAATTTAGGTGAAAAAGTAAACTTGAGAAACAGAAAACGTTTTATCGATTAAAAACATTCAAAATTTTTTATTAAAGGTGTTAATACCATTTTTTGTCCAAGTGGTGGCCCATAAACTCCTTTTCTTCTTTTGTCTAATTTTCCCATAATTATATTCTGCGTTTTAGATGCACTAGTTTGAGCAGAAAAATTTATAAATAACGGTTTGTAAATGCTGCTATCTATGACATTCAGTAAAAAATCCTGAAAAAAAATTTTTGAACAAAAACTAAATAAAACTTCAGAAATGTTTGATTTTTTTTATGGCAGAAAAATTTTACAAAGAAAGGAAAATAGCATATAAGTTTGCATACAAACATTTTACAAAACTTAACAAAGAAATTTAATTCATTGTAACTATTATAAAATCAAATTTTAGAACATATCATTCTCTTTTTCTAGGTAGGCCAGGTATGACTCTTGCGCCAAAAAAACCCAACACTCACTCACTCACTCTTTTTCTAAAAATTGTACACAATGAGCCAATAAATACAATTTTTAATAAACTTCTCCTATAGTACTGTCAATAAGAAAAGGAAAAAGACAAAAATATTTGTGCATAATTTAAAAAATCACAAGTTATAATTTAAAAAGCTAATCAGTATGAAAACAAATTTGCATGATTAATGCACAATAAAAAAATATACAGTATATTAAATAGCATAAATCTATTGCACTAAATTTCTAATATAGTGGATAAATTCTGTTTTTACATAGTGCAATATTTTTACATAAAAAAAAATAATTCTTTCAATTAAAAAATAATGATAGCAACTTTTAATAGATTCAACTAATAAAGCAACAATGGAAGTTTTAAAGTTTACATAGAGAAAGTTTAATAACTAAAAATAGTAACATTAAAAGCATGAATTTTTTTATAAGTGTCACACACAGTGGCTCACACAAAGGAGGGTCCCCGGATCCGTACTCCCCCATACCCCTAGATTTTTTTCCGATTGATGTATACAATACATAAAATTTCGTTAAATATTTATTAATAATTACTTTTACTAACTAATGTTTATTATTTGTTTAATAACTAATTTTTTACTCTTTTTTTTTCCCTCAAAAATCAACAAAATCATAATATGTTGGGCGGTGTATAGGAGCATGATACATGAATTGTGGACTTTCAACCCTGGACCTCCTCTCCCCCTTAAAAATTTCCTGTGTGAGCCACTGATCACACACATAAAAACAGGAAAAACAAAGTTCTATAAAAATAATTACTTGGTTGTGCTACATTTTTATTTTGAAAATAATTATTCAACATATTCATTAGATGCAATTTTTTCATTAAAAATTAATATAAGAAAATTAAGTATCTGGTCTATATTATCAGTTTAACAAACTGTAGAAATAAAAAAAATGCATGCACGTGTACATAAACTCTAACATACTTACAATTACATAAACTGACTTCCCAGTTCCAGTGGGCCCAACAAAAAGAACTGGTTTACCATGGTTCACAAGTAAAGACATAAGCATAGTATACCGTATTGTGTCTACAGTACAGACAATTATTTGGTTAACTTGGGCTTCTTTAGGAATAGCGGGAGCTTTAGAAACTTCTTCTTTCCATTCAACCCATCTACCAGGTACATCTCCATCTCCCTGAACAATTTAATATAGTTTATTAAAGTAAGTATATAAAATATTGTGACAAATATGACATATGTATTAATAAAAAGTTTGCATAGCTTATAAATATATATATAAAGTTAAATGTTTCAACAAATTTGCATAGAAAATTTAATTACTTCTTTCAAGTACTGATAATCAAAAATTAGCCCTTCATCAGGAAATAGATCATCCAACTGAAGTGTAGTTTCATGAGTTTTGCCAGCAGTTAATCTGCACATATTATATGTTTCAAAAGACAATTTACCCTGTAAAATAACATGCAATATATAGTGATAATAACTCTTGGCAATAACTTGCATATTATATTGAAAATAGTTTTTGAAATCATGAAAAAAAAATTAAAAAATGTGAGCAATGAAGTTTGTAAATAACTGTATGACATATTGAAATGTGTACGTTTCATGATAAAATGTCCATTACTGTTGAAGCTTTTTTCTGAAATTTCATGTTTAAACTGATATTTAAAACCAATTTTGATTGTTCTTGCATATAAAAGTCAACAGTCTTTTTAGTAAACTCTAAGAATGTCACAAAGTACAGAGGTGTTTTTATCACTTCTGTTGGGAGGGGGTATTTCTTGTCCATTCATAAGTGTTCCAGAATTCATCTATGGAAATAAATAAGTGATGCAGGAAATTCCTTTAAGGAATAGCTTTCCATGGCAGCATTTTTAACAATAAACTGGAATTTTCATTGTTTTATAACAAATTATAATATTTGCACCGATTCTCAATTAAGTTTGTATTAAATAATTTAATACAAAAGTAATTGTCTTAAGCCAGGCAGATGTTTAAAAAATGTGCATTTAAAAACAGGTAAATTTTTCCACTAGATAATTATGAAGTAGAAACAATACTTGTTAGTGAACATAATTATCTTTTTACTGTACATAGAGACAGAAGTCTGAAGGCAGCAATCATCTACTGAAAGAGTTGTTTTTGCTGACCCCCAGTACAAATGATTAAAGGGGGGGGGATTTTTTTCGTTTCACTCTAGTATGTAGTTGTCTGTCAGAAACAAATAAATTGTGGATGTTTCTCCAAAAAAAATTAAAGAAAAAGCAAATAAACATCTAAAATAATATACTTACAGAAATGGTAGTTATGCTATTTGTTGATAATTTTTTTATAAAATTAATTTAACAAAAAATAATTACTAAAATAACAACCAAAACAATAACTAAGTAATTTATTAGCTTTTACAAAAAAAATCAAATTAAAATTAATTAGCATTTTTTATTTATACTTATTGTAGACTTAATGTTAAATAAGTAGAATGGAATGCACAAAAACTGCAAAGTTTCATATGATACTTGATGCTTCATACAATACAGGGTAGTATTTATTATACTACTTATTCTTTTAAATTATTTTTAAAAACAATTATTTTATGGATATATTTCAACAATTGTATTTGAAGCCATTTTTCATTTAAACATCATAAAAATTTTCTGCAAATATTTCGTAGAAACTTAGGTCAATAAAATATTAAAAATCTATAACCAAAATATTTTTCTCTCAACCATTATTTTACAATGTATTTTAGTTCAGTATAATAATCACTGTCTCCAAAAAATATTTTATGTCATAAATAATCAATAATTTTTTTAAATCTACATTGTAATATAGTTCTCCTATAAAAATCAAATATATATATATATATATATATATATATATATATGAGTTAAGTATCGAAAGACATAGAGGAAATTAGAACATAATGTTAAATTAACATTACAGTATTTAGATCTATGAAAATCATTATACAGTAAAAAAATTATAATATTTACTTATTTATTTTTAATTAGAGACTGTAACTCACTTTAAAAAGTTCTCGAAATATTAAATCGAGTTCCAAGCGAGCTTTTTCATTTGTTGAAGCACAAAGAGACCATATGGAAGCAAACAGAAAGCAATTCTTTAAAAAAAAAAAAGAAGCAGAATTTAGTGATACCGCACTACATCACAGAGTTTTCTTAGAGACTCTAACAATATACAAATAGATAGATAGTTAGATAGATAGATACTTATACCAGAAAAATTGAATAACACATTAAAAGAATTATAATTTATTTTTACATAATTGAATATTTATAAGTCTTACTACCTGAAATGCTAAAAGCTTCAGAATTGGTGATAAATTATTTTTCAAAGGAAAAATACGACTGAAAATGTAATAAATTTAGTAGAAATTATTCATTAGTAAAATAATCTTAATCTCACTATTACTTTAGATTTTAATTTTATTTCTTTAATGGAATGTTTTAAAAATACACATAAAAAAATGCTACATGACTGATGACATTCATGATTATTTTATTCAATCTATTTTAGAGACAAATAGCAGAAAATTTTGGTTAGTAATAATTCAAAATTCTACAGATTTTTATCTAATTTTTAAACTTTAATAAAATCATATTTACTCGTTTCATATCTCACAACTTTATTGCAGGAAATCTTTTAAGAAAAAGCACAAGAAATTACTTTAAGAAAAATAAAAGTTCTGGTAATAATCTCAGTCAATTTCCAATTAAAAAAATACATTATTTATTCATTAGTAAGCACTGAGTTTTTATTCCCAACCATTGCTAATATACTACATGGCAAATAATTATTTAAATATGACTCTTTTTAAAGTAATTTTAATGAATACAATTTTTTAATTAATTCAGAATGCATGAGATACAGAAATAGTTTTACAGTCACATGCATAAGGTCCAAGCCAAAAAAAATTTTAGAGATAAGAGAAGAATAAGACCTGATACAAAAAGAAATAAAATAACTATTGAAAACAATGTATCATGTATAAACAAAAATAATCTTAAAAACAACTTTTTAGAAATTCTGTTAGACTCCTTATATTACATAATGCTATAATACCAGAATCCATCAGAATCAAGGTGTTTAAAAACCTTTCTAAATAAAAGTTTTTTAGTTTTCTATCTCTATAATAAGGCTCTATAATAAGCTAATTTCTATTTTTCATTAAAATATACAAGAATTTTAGAAATTTTTGAATCGCATGTCTTATGGTTTACGTAAGTAACAATTTTTCTATCATTTTCTTATTCTTTAGACAGTTTAGGAGTATTTACTTAGCAATAAATGATACATGGCTTGACTTTATTATGAATGGCGCACTTATGTAAAAATTGGACAAGAAAAATTGTTCTATTACTTGCATAAAATTTTATTGCATTCTTCCACAAAAAAGGTAGCACAAGTAACCAGCCTGCACCTTATTCTTTTGAATATCTCCATAGTTATTAAAAAATTATAATTTACATTTAAAATCAATTTATTTATGGAACTAATACAAAGAAATAAATACATTATCAAAACCCCAAATAAAGATTCCCTAGTAAAAGATTCCAAATAAAGATTCAATGACTTGTTCTCTTTTATACATCTAATCATTAAAGACCTGAAAAGTAAGTAACGAAGTTAAAATTTCTTTAGTAAAATGAATCTCTAAAGTTATAGTACAGCTAACAGAAAAAAATTTATATCAGAGTGAGAGATCATAAAAATTAAATGAGTCTTATGCAAGAACATAGGAAATATCAGCAAATACAGGAAAACAGATTTTCCTAAATGTTCTATTGAGAAAAACATTAAATATTAATATTTAAAATATAAATCCTTACTAATAAATATTTTAAGAAAGCAAAATTATACAATTTTTTTACAAAAATATAGTGTTAAAATACATATTGTTGATTCTAAGATGATAATAATCATAAAATTTATGCTAATAAATATTTTCTTACTTTTATATAAATTTCCATTTGTCGATCAGGCATCCCTTCAACCCAGGAATAATCATCAAACAGGCAATCCAAAAGATTCATTAAAGATTTAACACGGTTAGTATCAGTAGTTGGAGAAAGCTCCTAAAAGATAAGTTTTTATAATAATCAAGAGCAACTTAAAATGAAAACACAAAACAAATTCAAAAAACTTTATGCATTCTAAAAAACACTAAAAATTAACTAGGTGCTCAAACCTTATATTTCATAATTAATTAATAAAATATATAATTTGATTAAATACCAAAAAAATAAAAAAATTTATTTCAAATAAAGTTTTTTTTTAATGTAAAAGAAAATTGTTATAGAAGAATTTTTTATTATGTTGCATACTTTAAAAGTATGTTTTTTATTTCAAAAAATAAGGAAAAACACTAAGAAGTTACAGAATATCTGCAAGATTAATTTTATCTCGCCTTAAATGGTTATTGTTAGACATATTTTAAATTGATTAGATTGAACCAGTATCATTTTTAAAACAGAATAATGCTAAGAAATGAATTTTGTAAAAATGTAAGACAAATAATTATGATATCAAACTTTCAAATTTAACTTTTCTCTACTCTGGTGAAAAAATTTACATTTTGGTATATGAGTCTACTAGACCTAGTTTGGTTTACTGTTGTTTTAGGTTATAACAAACATTTTTATGTAGCTTTATCACATTCTTTTTTTTTTTTTTTTTTTTTTGTATTTATTAGAATAGAATTTTTTTTTCTTTTTTACAACTCTCTGTTTTTTCAATACTTCTTTACCCCACCCTTTCATCAAATTTCCTACTTGAATAAGCAGAATTAAAGATTGAGAAACTTGGAAAGTAACACAAGGTTTTAACTTCAACTTTATTATGTCTAATTTTCACCTATTTATCACATATTTTTTATGACAATCAAAATTTGTAACAAAGTTTTATGCTCTTGGTACAAAAAAACTAAGTATGAAGCAAACCTTATTTGCATTTTTTCACCTCTCTTTTGAACACATTTTTTTACATCTTTCTTTCTTTCTTTTGGTATCATAATAATTTCTAGTGTTCCTCACCTGTTACAATTTCAAATTTCTAATTTTGTTGTTACTGGCATACTTTTTATCATCCTAATATATCTGTGAGATTAGATCTCCTGCTTTTCCCATTTGGGGGGAAAGGCAGTTTTGTATACTTTGTTTTGATAGTAAAAAATATTTCAAAGCATAATCATTACAAATACATTCATTGTCCCCAGTCTAAGTATAAAGCAAGCACACAACCATCTCATAAAAACCCTTTTGAAAGTATATACAGAACACAATTTATTGGTACCTCCAACAATACTTTAACTTTAGTTTCATTAGAATATAAAATTATACCTGCGGTGAGTGTGTGTTTGTTGTTGTTATTTTTCTTCCTTATTTGATACTTTGAACGCTTGCAGTTGAATGAAGGACTTTGATGCCTTCTTTTTTGGAGCACATGAAACAAGAATCATATCTATTTTAAAACTGAATAACAAGAAAAATGTTTTACCACTGGATGGTTGAAATTCAAAAGGAATAAAGGTATATTATTTCTGAGAGTTCCAACGATAGTGAATTTTTTCTTCAACAAGCATAAAATATGTGTAGAAATTTAGAAATCTCACAATCGAATTTACAAGGTGCAATGTATTTCTTTCTTGGACATTTATCTCACTCGCCATCAGAAGGCTTTCTGGTATGTTTCATTAGCACAAACACCAACTGTTTTGGCATTAAACATCAATCTAATTTAATTCCATATTTACTTCCTGAATAAAAATGATACCTTCTAGAAACCATATTGCATAATAAAATGAAAAATTACTGAAGCAAGTAGAGCATTATCTGCATATAATCGAATTCAAATACCATTTGACAAGCATTATTTTATTGAAAGGCGTCTCAAAATTCTAAATTTTTTTTATACATTTCTATGAGTATTAAAAAGTGGGTAAAGAAAGATGTAACTTTGTTTTTTTGTAAAGAAAAAAAAACAATTCTAAAAACTGAAATTTTATAGACTAAATAAATTCATCTATTTGAGGATTACTTTAATAAAGGATATGTCAAATTAAATCCTATGAAAGCTATTGTGAAGTAAATTATAAAAATAGATTTACTGACCCATTCAGTATAGGAAGGTAAAATATTTATGAGGGTCTACAAGCTTTTATTTTTCATTTCCCATTCTCTTGCAATAATTAACCCACCTACCACAAAAATTACTTTTCCATAGCAATTTTATCATTACCATTCATTCTTTTCAATTAGATGAAAATTTTAAAATAAGTGCAACTTAAAGAGTTTCAAAACAGATTTAAAATCAAAGATATATTTTTGACACATTTTAAACTCAGAAAGTTCAAAATCAAATAATTCTATGAATTAAAATATTATCTAATAATCCCTCATATATTTTAATATTTCTTTGCTTGTGTAAATTAAGATATATATCATCTAAAATGCTTCATATTTGTAAAAGAGAAAAGACATGAAACACAGATATTATCCTATAAAAATTTTGCAATTATTTTCCTTTTGTGCTTTTCAATGGCATTAAAAAACACACAATATAATATTTAGTTTGAGTATTATACAAAAATATTCTAAAAATTTTTAACTTGAAATTTTATAATGCTATTGAAACTTACTATGGTTGGATTACTGGATACATAGGATAAAAGGGGAGGACAAAAGTATTCAAACAATTCAGTAAGTAATTCTTTGTGATCTTCATTTATAACTTCAGGAAGCTCATTTAACCATGATGTTAAAAGTGGTTTCCAACCAAGTGCGCCAGGTTCCATATAAATCATACCACACCTAGACACCTGGAAAATAAGTAAATAATAACTAAGTTATCCACATCAATAGATAAACTACTGCTTTGTTTTAAATATATGTAGCTTCATATTTCACTGAAGAATTTATTCAATTGAATAAATTCAACAATGAAGTGGTAGGGATGCAAATGTTATTGCTAGCATGTCTTTGATACAAACGAGATTAACAAGAGAAAAAATGGGTTTCTGCCTCATATTTAATCAAATTATCTTAAAGGAATTTTAAAGAATAAGTACTAATATAGGTGCTATATTATAATGTGCACACAATGGCATACTCAGCCTACTTTCATGGGTGGGGTTACATTTAAAAAAAACATAGATGAAAGCACTTAAATATAATTAAGAATCTGTTGGTCTATGGAAAGGGTTTAAGTCTCCAAACCTCATCCTTGTGTATGCCCACTGTACACAGGTTCCCTCCTTCTCAGCTAACTATGTTTTTTAAAAATTATATCTTTATGAACTGTACAACTATAACATAATGTTTATTTATTAAAAAAATCAATTAGAAATTTTAATTCATAAAATGGTATTTTTAAAGGGAGGAAGGTATTTGTGCCACTTCGAGATGAAAAATTTATTTGATATATAACAATAAATTATAGTTTAACAGAACTTGATATGTTAACTTCATATTTACCGTAGCTGGAGAAGCAGCTTCTAAATCCATTGGTTCAAAAATAAGATTTGTTGTTGGTGCTAATTGAATAATCTCACCACTCATAAGGCAAAGTTTTTTATTATCATCAAGTACAGTATTCATATTTTCAATCCAAATGGCATCCACAGGACCATCAAAGATAAGCCATTTGCGATCTGGAGTCTGAAAAAACATGAAAAAAGATTTAATCAATTATTAAAAAAAAGGAAACTATATCATAAAAAAAAGTTGAATAATTATATATAATGGTAATTTTTAATAATTTAAAACTTTAAAAGAGTTCATATTAGTTGTATAAATATTGAGTGCAGTCTAAAATATTTCCTAAGAAACTACAACTTTTAAAGGATTACCTTTACAGAATTTAAATTTTTAACCTTTTAGAAACCATAAATTTTGCTACGTAACTGAATATTTGTAAAAATTAATAAGATTTTTCAGAAAATATGCTTTTACCACTGGATTAAATTTTCAGATTAAATATCAATCAAAACACATATTGTGAATGACTTCTTCAAAACACATTTTGATTGTAATTTAAATCTTATACTTCTTTATACAGACAAAAAAATAAGTTTCAAAATAACTAGAATAATTTTGAATCCAAGATCTCAAGAATATTGATTAATAAATAATAGATCAAATTTTAAATAAGTTAAAAAACTTATTAAAAAATGCTATTCTACTTCATCTTTAAGATTAAATTAGTCTTTTACATGGATAATTAATAAGAAATAATCACAAAAATAATTATTTAATGAATAACAATCTTTTAAATTATAATTAACTGCAAGAAATGTTACACCTTCTCTCATCATCCCCAAATATCTTACTTCATATACTACTTCTACATCATTATTATCACTTTACGTCAGTTCTACTTACAGGTGATTGAGCAAAGGTACGGTAACTAACAGCTAGAATTCCATCAGACCATTCATGTGAAACAGGATCAAATTGTCCATATAGTTGTCCCATTGTAATAGATTTAGGATTTATCACAGTAATTTGCACTTTATTTTCATCCATTAAGCCCTTTAAATAAAAATTTTGAATATAAGTATCAATTAAATGAATTTTTAAGTATAAAAATTTCTTTCTTGACATTTTCCTACAAATGAAGGAAAATGAACATAATAAAGAACTTAAATGAAGAAAATTAAATTTTTAAAGCTAAAAAAATTTAATGGACCCTTTTCTACCTGTTCATGTATATCGGCCAAGGCTCCAGCTAGTACTCGATATGCTGATGTTTTACCACCAAAAGGCATACCAACAATCATGAATCCATGTCGAACAATCATCATTTCATAAATCTAAGAAAGCATTATGAAAAATATGTTGAATAAAGCATATGATACTTCATCTAATAAAAATTTAAAGAGTTCTAAGTGGTATGATTAATGTATGGTAGAAAACTTCAGACAAAATGAATGCAATAAGCACACAAGAAATTTTTCAACTCAGTCAAAGAAGTTAAAATCAACAATAAATACAAACATTTAATTTATAAAAACGTTGGAAAAATAATGAACAGTTAAATCTAATGTCCTAAAAAAATTATAAATATAAAAAAAACTTCCATTTTTTTTTTTTTTTAATTAAAAGCAAATGTAGAACTTAAAGGGAGATTTCTTAAGAATTGGAGGTATTAAAAGAATTAATAGATTAGAATCATACAAATTAAAAGATAAATAGAAAACTAAATCATAATGTTTACATTAAATATATACAATTTCTTACCTGTTGAATCTTTTCTAAAAACACAGCAGGACATTGTAAATTTACTTGTTCACAGTATTTTAAAACAGATGCATTTATATATTGGTAATCAGGTGTAGGTAAGGTAATTCCAGGAAAAAGATCAGAAGTAATTCCCTAAAAGTAAATTTTAATTTCTGAAAAAAATAATTAAATACTAATATGTTATGTAATGCATATAAAAAAAACACAAAACTTCACCTTTTTTTTTTCTTTCAAAAATGGAAGATGGACTTAGTTATTAGAAATATTGATGATAGCAATATTACACCCAAACCACTTGTGGGGAGTATTAATAACTATCATAACTAAAATTATAATCCTAAACCCCTCTTAATAAATAAAAAAGAGAAGAATGTAATTATAAAACACACAGAAAATTTTTAAAAATTGGGAAATTAAGTTTAAAATATTAAGATAAGTAATAATATAAAAACAAAAGAAAAAAAATTTATCCAAAAAGTAATAACAAAAATGTAAGTGACATAGTTTCTTCAAGCTTCAGAAACTTTTAAATAGCTTTTATGTAAATTAGAGTGTTCTTTTAAAAAAAATTGAATAAAAGTGTGTCATTTAAAGAGCTTTTGGATATAACAAAATTACCTGGAAAATTCTTTTATAAAACTGAATCTCAATTCTTGAATAATTATTATCTTTTCATATGAAATTTAGTCACACGTCTATCATCAATGGCAAAGTTAATTTAAGAAAAGACCAAAAAAATTATACTATTACTACAGACTTAAGCAATCAAAATAGTCTGTGTTCTCTTGACAAGTATAATTTTAATTTAATGGAAAAGTAGCTAGCTGCACGATAGCAAATGGATCTTTTGAGATGATAATGTTGTTCTATATTAATTAAACTATTCGAAAATTGTTTTTAATAAAACTAGTTTAAACATATAAAATAATGATCAAAAACGTCAATCAAAATTAATGCAGAAAATTCTAGAAATTAATAGTAAATGTGACTAACTTTCTATCACATAAACCTGTACTGAATGGTTATTTCATCAATTTTACAGATTATATAAAATCAAGTTCAGAATGAAAGTATAACATGTTAAAACATATGAACAAATCATTTAATCATTGAGTTTATGTTTATGTATTTGTATTCATTGTTATAATAATGAGTTAAACATATATTTTTGAAAAACAATAATCATAAAAACACCAAGGATGGGCATTAAGTCGATCGCAATCGACCGGTGAACCACCAAGACATTTTGGAGCGACTGCCTTTACTAAGACTTGAGACGTGCATACCAAACGAAACACATTTATGGAACACCAACGCCAGCTAGATTGGAGAATTGTCTTTGCACAATGTCTGCGACTGTGTTTACTTAAGCAAATGATTCAATAAATGTGTAGAAGACGCATGTATTTTCCATAGAAGCCCACGATGACGCTTAACACGTTCACTGCCACCGTAGGAGGAAAACGCCAGCTGTATAAATGAATTTTCCCCCCCACGCCGACTGAAGGTGAGAATAAATGTTGATGATAGCTCTTCCCGCGATAGCACGGGATTGGCTATTGAAACATCAATCCAAACTCCGCGCTTTCACGACATTGGGTTCTTTTGCTAATGTCAAGTCCCGCGATGGTGCGGAATTCAACAGTGAACAAATGACGAAAATACGTCGGTTTTAGATTCATCGGTTCACATATGTTCTCTGCTCACTTCATTGAATACGTTCCTGCTCCACCATCTAGTAGTAGTTTAGCGTTCTAGCATACAAACAGACAATTTTGTGTTACTTGTGTTTTTGTAGTAAACATAGTAATCTGACATATTTTAAAAGACGAGTACAATGTCGAAAACAAGGGTTAAGAAGAAAACATTCCGTTGTAATGCAGAATGACCACACCTAGACAACTGGATGGACCGCAGCACCTTAAAAACATTGGAAGTAGCCTGTACTCCGGAAAAGTCCGCCCACCCCTGATATACACTTTAAAAATACAATCACTATTTTAATATTTTTCCTCTTAAATGAAAAAATTTAATAATCATTAACTATTATTAATTAAAGTAATATCATGACATATGTATGCAGATATGTATGTATATTATTCTTCAGTAGCAAGCATATCAATTATGCTGGAAGACTTCATAAATCATATAAATATACGTAACATTTACTGAAAATAAATGGAAGCATTTAAAAGAAAATAAGTTTTAAAAGTTTTAAGAAATTATGAAAAATATTTTATATTTTAAATTAAATTTTCAAAATTGCTTCACTTTATATCAATTTCATTATAAGTTTACTATATAACTTATAATGTATTACTTTTTATATTCTATCATCAAAACAAAAAGTAAATATAAAATCATAATTTATAAGTAAAGTAAATTACAGAAAATAAGGGAAGATCATGACTTAGAAATTTCGGTAAATTGACATCAGTTATGGACCTCAGTACTAAGATATCTTCACTTTCTTCTGGATATTTTAACTGAAAAAAAAATATTTCAGCTATAGCTAATACTAAAAAGAAAAAATATATTGTCATATTACAGTAACAATAGCAATAGAAAATTACACACATATATTATATTACTTTGTACATAATGCATGGAGATAATAAATTCTAGGAAAAATACTTTGTTAAAGAAATAATGTATTTTACTAGAACTTATCTTCATTTTATGTAAATACATTAAACAAAATATTGAAATGAAAAATTTTGGCTCTTACTAGAAAATAGCATTTTTTTAAAAAAAATTCATGAAGTTCTAAAATTGAAAAAATTGTATTGTAGTTCTGATTATAATTGCCTAAAATATTGTTTTACTGATTACAGTACAAAAACTACATAAAAGATCTGTAATTTTGAAAATCATTTTTGTAAAAACAAAACAAAAAAATTAATAAACAATATCAAAATATTTCAATTTTCAGAGATAAATAACAAGCATTTTCTTATATTTAAGAAAAAAAAATTCCAGTAATATATATATATATACAGGGTGTCCAGCCTTAATGTGACCCAATAGCTAATTCCCGAACCGTTCGGTTTAGATATGCACTTTCAATTTGAAAAATGTTTTAAAACAGGTAAAGAATGTTTTGACGTGCTTTTCGAACCAAAAAACCCATTTAGAAAAAAATTACAAAAATTACATTTTTATACGGTCCCCAGGTCTTATTACTTATATTTAGGAAAAGATGCAGTACACAAAAACAAAGTAAACACAAAAAGTTTCATTTTATTACGATAAAAACTGGCCGAGTTATGGAACTTTAAAAAACATATATTTTATCCATTTTCTCGCCCATTTTCAAGAAGCTAGTAAGGGGCTGTCTCCAAAGTGAAATTAGTTAGAACTCTGCCAGGAAACTTTCGCCCTTGCACGTCACTTTTATGTAAATCGTTTTTAAATTTAAAAGCATACGTTAATAATACAATAATTGAGTACTTAAGAAATAAAATTTATTCTGTCCACGTGTAAAACATAGAAAAAATAAAATATTTTGGACGAAGAAAACATTTCAAAAGCAGTTACAAAAAATAGACCTATATGCTGCGGCTTCAATCTGATTTGCTGCGTTTTTGCTGATCATGACGAGGGTTAAAAATCTGTTGTGTAGTCGCTTGCAATTGCATACAGTCGTGTTCTAATATTACGAATTCTAGTACGGGAGAAAGAGATGTATACAAATGAAGAATACTGCGAAATGGTACTGTTTTATGGGCAGTGTAATCGAAATAAGAGAGAGGCGGAAAGACTTTATGCCATTAAATTTCCCACTCGAAGACATCCATCTTATTGTGCGATTTCTAGTGCTGTTCAACGCTTGTATAAAACTGGGAGTTGTCATAGACGTATTTCTTTGTCTCGTGCCACACCTCGTGCCTTCACCATTTTTTAAGTTAATTTGGTCATTCTGATATAAAAAAGCCCCTGATTCATGATTGGCGCATCATTCCATATTATGCTATAGTTTGAACGGCAAATCCTGTATTATTTTGCTGCTATTTGTTAAAATAAGCTGTTGTAATCTTTTTCGATACAAGTTGTATTTCTTTAACTTTTATTGTTTGCCATACAGCAATACAAATTGTTAATCTATGATGTTTACTACGATGTTTCAATATTACTATGATGTTTTTCTTTTGCTCTTTCTGTAGATAGTGAATTACTGTTCTCTAAACTCAATTTATATACGACCCCCTTTTCTGAGCAATTCAGATGCTTCAATTTTATGTAGGCATAACTCGGTTAATTTTTATTGTCATAAAATGAAAATTTTTGTTCTTACTTTGTTTTTGTGTACTGTAACTTTTTCTAAATATAAGTGATAGGACCTGGAAACCGTATAAAAATTTAATTTTTTAAAATTTTTTTCTAAATGGGTCTTTTGGTTCGAAAAGCACGTAAAAACACTATTTACCTTTTTTGAAACATTTTTCAAATTGGAAGTGTATATCTAAACCGAATGGTTCGGGAATAAGCTATTGGGTCACATTAAGGCTGATTTAACCTGCCCTCCCCTTATATATAATTTATGGATATTTATATTTATTTCATAAGAATTAATAAAAAGTACATTATGCAGCTATAGATTTATGAAGAGCAACATAAATCAGCTGAAAATGATTTTAAAATTGTCACTTCAATTACCTTTCAAAATGTTACATTCTCATGGTGTTTTAAATTTTGTGAAATTATAAAATCTAACAAAACAACTTACAAATAAAAATTAATTAATAAAATAAAAAAGTATTTTAAAAGCTTTTAAAATTTTATAAGTAAATTCTACATTAAAAAATAGAAAATTTATCTCAAATAAGCAATTTTGATTATATTAATTACAATTGATGCCCAACACCTTTTTAACAATTTTTTATTAATTAAACGTTTTCCCTTTTTATTTCCCATTAAGAATCAACTAATTGATACACGACCATTACTTGTTAATAATGACAATTCAAAATTCATTCAATTTTTTGACAGTATTCATCAAATTATTTTTAAAAAGTCCATTAAAACATTAAAATTAGAAAAGCATTTTCCCCCCTAAAATGAGCAATGTATCAACTAATAAGAGTAATATAAAAAGATAAAGATCAGATAAGAAAAATACAAAAATGATCCACCAATCCCAAATTATATATACAAATATACTAAAAGTTAAATCTGCATTGTAACCATAAAAAAAAATACTTTAATTTAAAATTCAGTTCAAAGTACATTAAGATTATTCAACAAAAAGTTATTAACTTCTTACTTTTAAATTACCAGCAGCAGTAAGTACAGATTTAACAGCTCTCATTCCATAATCATAATGACTTTGAGAAGACAACTGTTCTGAGCAAAGACGATACGTTGCCACTATTTTAACAGCCAAAGGTCTAGCATTTACAAAACCACAAGAATACAGTACTATTTCAGAAATCAGAGCATAATCAGGAACCATCATGGCCACTGGTCTAAATAGAGCCTGAGAAAGATTATTTTAATTTTTAAAATTTTACATAGTAAAAGTTATCATAGAAAAATATTTAATATAAAATTTGGAGTGTATGTTTTATAAAATATGAAAAAAAAATTATTCATCCTAGTAGTATAAAATACCAATTTTTCAAATAAGAATTTAAAGTTTAACTGAAAAATAGCAAAAGAAAAATCCAAATGAAACATAAATTGTTTCAAATTCCTACACATAGACAGAATGTAGCTTAAGGCTTCCATCAACACATCACCATATATTATCGAGTATAATGTTAATCCTATGGAGTTTCTTACTTTTCTCCACAAATCTAGTTTATTTCTTTTAAATTCATGGAATGAAATGAATTTTAAAAAGTGAAAAAAACTAATATTTTTCTGGTTTCTAATTATTTTTCTAATGCTTGATTTCTAACTATAACTATTGAAGACATCAAATAATAAGATGCAAAAATAAGAATCTTTAAACCTTTCAAACTATATACTGTATAATGAGATATAACTAAAAATGAAATTTTTTTCTGTAAGCATAGAAATAATCTAAATGCACTAATTAGGAATTTTTTAACATAGTTTTCATGAAAATCATATTCAACTTTGGGAATATAACTTAGTTTTTGCTTCTACTTAATTATGAAAACTATGAGCATATTTGAAATTAGATAAAATTAAAAAGAGTTAAAAACAAAATTACATTTTAATATATGATTCAAAAAGAACAAAATATTTTTAGCATTAATATTAAGCATCATTTAGTTATATTTTTCAAATTAAATCACCCTCAAAATTTAACAAAATTATGTAAGCATTCCTTTGGCATAATAAAAATTAAAAATAACAGCTTCAAAATGCAAACAAAACTTCGACAAAGTAGTTTTAATATATAAATGTAGTAAAAGGCATAAGGACAAGAATAATACAATGAAAAATTACTTACTTTTAAATTATCTGGAAGTTCTGAGCGTCCAGCATATCCTGGATTCATAGTAATAAAAACAGAGCAGGTTGGATCTAATTTAATATCCGTACCTTCAAATAACAAAGTTTTCACACCAGCATTTATACCTCGTTGTATAGTTAATATTTGTTGAGCAACAACAGAAAGCACTTCCAAATCTATCCGATTGAATTCATCAAAACAAGACCAAGCTCCACAAGAAGCTAGACCCTTAAACGTTAAAAAAGAAAAATAGTATTACTTCAAATTGAATTTTATAACTACACAATCTGGCAAAATTAAAATTTTTATAAAATATTTTATTAAATATTGGTAAATCTTTTCAAGCACTTTGTTTCACAGCTATTTTTGTTTAAAATTATAATAATATTTGCATATGTAACCAATTTTTTCCATTAAAAACAATTTAAAATATTCATAATTTTTCAAGACATATAATTTTTTTTATATCGGTTATGCAACAGAACTGTCTGGCTACAGAAATTAACTAATAAACAAATTATTTTACATAAATAGTTAATTATTCAACTAATATTTCCAAATAAGAGCCATATTTAAAATTTTTAATAAGTATAGCATTACCCCCATCCCCCAATAGTAAAAAATTCTAAAAAGTCTCGATTTATTCAAAAGGAATTTGACTTGAAATGATCCAGCAAATACACTCTATAATACAAAAAGCGATACACCAAGGAGTTATCCGAATGGCACGAAACTGCATATGCATAAACCTTACGATAGAATATGTAAATTATTAACATTTTGTTGGCTAATTACCATGGACGTCTTAAGTACTTCTTGAAGCCCTGGACCCAGTGGCGTAACGTTCACCTCCACAACGAGGGGGCCCAGGATTCTAGGAGGCCCAAAGTCTGTGTTATATTATGGTTTTGCAAAGTCTGTGCTATGTTATGGCTTGGGGACTATAGCCTGACTTCGCAGGGGGGCCTCAATATTTTCAGTTACGCCACTCCCTGGTCCCCTATGTAAAAGTAGGCTCTGGGCCCCTAAACAAATGTAGGCCCCATCTATGACCCTTAAAAGTAGGTAATACATGGCATACATTGTCAAATACTCGTACAAATAATAACCCAAAACAAATAAATGTGCATGACTTACAATCGCCCAAACTGGCTCGACCGATTACAACCTTTTGACTGAATGAGTAGTAAGGGCGTATGGTGGTAGGCCTAGGCCTATACATGGACGACGATCATTGCATGAAGCCAGACATATCGTCCGAAATTCCCAGGTTTTCGGAGAATACAACCAGAAAAAATATTAGACTGTTGAAATTATTTGAATAATGATCTTATTAAGGCTGAGACAAGGCCCTCATTGTGACCGAGGCCCTGGGGCCAGTTGGCCCATGCCTTAAGACGTCCCTGCGAATAACTAATTAGCTGGAGCTTCAAAGCATTGCAAAGGAGCACACAGATAGTGTATAAAACATTAAAGGTTTTAATGTTAAGGCGTAATTTCAGTTGAGGTTCTGTCGACTCACATGGACTTCTTCAAAGTCTCGTTAACAGATTCATGGACACTTATCACAATCTGACAGAGGAAGCAACTGAACTAAAGGAAACGTGATCAAATCATAGGATCACTCGATATTTATATCGGGAAGATTTTGCTACCAATCGACGATGTTAGAAAGAATGAATGAACCATGGTCATACATATACAGAGCGTCAAAATAGCTGTTGACCGAGTGAGTGTTTATTAAAGTCGCACTTTGAGACTGCATGAGGGCTATAGGAGACGGATCTCGTAATTTTGAGCCTCAGTCAAGAGACGAGGATGATAGCTCCTCTACGAACTTCCAAACCACGCTAACGTAAGGCATCGACAGATTTCACGTGTATCATCCCCTCTACACAGCTGGTCTTAAATGGCATTAAGACTCAAGCCCCAACTCGACAACACAGGTCACCAGTTCGCGACCTGGTCACTCAGTTATAGCGGCCACATCTATCGACCAAATGCAGGGACCAAATGATCGTTGATCCATGCTCACAGCCTCCTAACGTATCCTTATTAATGATCCAAGAATGTATCCCCTACACTAATGACTGTAATGCCCATCGATAGGAGACAGAGAGCAAGAACTGAAGTGAAGAAAGACCCTCATCGTTGAGTACCACCAGGTGGTGGTACTGAGTGTATTTGACTGGAATATAAAGAGTTCTGAAACAGAATTTTTTCTCCCACAATAACTCCCGCTTCGAATAAAGCTCCAATGATCGGCGAAGACATGTCTGGAGACATACAGGATTCTGGTGGGAAACTTATTTGACTGCCATCCATCACACATGCCGAATACCAGGAGTTACAATAAGGGGTATCATTTCATTTTAAAGCCGAATTACTTTTATTTTTCATCCATTACACCTTTACAGAATGGCGGTACGTCGATGAAATTCCACGCATCATAGTCTCACCATTTCTTTCACGAACATCTGAGCTTAAATTTCAACACCCAATAATACCGGCCACATAAAGTATGCCTTTCTAATGCTTGTCTTGTAGCTTCTTCACTTATCAGGCCAGCATCATCAGCGGATTTCTACCCAATAGAACGCGTTCATTCGACTGCCCCTGGATCACGCTAATCTAACTCACCAACAATTGGGATGTATATGGCAAACAATCAAGTAATACCCCAGGAGGATAATCTAACTGGATAACAACTTGCATCAAAATCAGAAGAGTCAATTCCCTCTCTGGTAAGTGTGTTTCCCGAATGGAACATTCGATTCCAATGGTACTATTAGCGTTTTGTTTTCATATCATTTACGGATTTCCCGCAGCAGTCAGATAATTACTTGACAAGTCTCTTTTTATGTTATAGAGTAGTATTTTGATGATCTAACAAATGAAAAGTACACGGAGAAAAAAGAAATACTCAAAAATGAATACATGGACATGCTCAATTTGAAATGAGTTTGTTTATATCAGATTTGAACACATGCCTTTACAAATATGAGACATTACATGTACTCAAAATTTCAAAAAATGGTTAATTAACACTATCAAACAAATTAAAAAGATATTCAGGATTAAAAAAGTTTTTTTAATATACTGGCTACATATTTTAAAGATTGGGGTTCAACAACAAATTTAGTTCTCATAAATCTTCCGAACTATTTTTCGTTTCTACCACGCTACCCGCGGACGAACACATGAGTGCTAGATTGTTTTGATATTGTAAGGCTTTTATAGGAATTTAGCGGGAAAATGTATTAAAAATGCCTTTTTTTCTTAGGATTACTTATAAAAATCAATTTAAGGTATGTGCCTACCCTCGGAGCATTTTATTAAAACAAATTTCCAACTAAAAAAACACTTTTTTCTTTAAAAAGGGTGTGCATAGAACTAGGAATTAAGATTCAAGTGTAGTATAGATACTTGGCGATGTCAAATTTTTTTGGTGACCAAAATCGATCGCCAAGCTACTTCACTTAGCGATAGGTTTCCCGAAGCCAGAATGAATTCGTTATCTCACCAATAATATCTATATAAAAATCGAAAGGGCCCTCTCCCCTATACTACACTTGAGTCAGGAATTAAAATACAATTCCACAAAATTTTAAATTATTTTGGATAGATTGGGAATTTTTAGTTAAAAATTGCAGTTACAGTAAACCTTGTATTGAAAATTCTAATTAATATATTCAAATAATATTAAAACTGCACCCAAATAACATCATAATCTGTGCCTAGAGCGATAAGAGTTACATTATTTTTTTGAAATTTGTCAATTTTTTTTAAAAAAAAGCATATTTTTTCTCACAAATTGTATGTGCAATAAAATGCATATATACATACACAGAGATTATAGTCTATAATACAAATAAAATAAAAGTTTTCTAAAATGTTAATTCAATGTCTTAAAAAGAAATCCATTTGTGAACTTTACCGTGAAGCCAAAAAACATAGTTTCTCAGACAATGCTTTTATAGATTTAAATACAATATGAAAAATGTTCTACTAGTTGTACATTTCTTAAACTCACCATAATTATAGCTCAAACTCTTTAGCTTCATGTTTAACTAATTTTCAACCCTTTTGCTGTTTTCTGGAGAGTTTTATAATTATAAAAATTGTCGAGTTTAGTAAAATTTTCATGAAAAATTGCAATTAGGATCTTTTACACAAAATTCTAATGAATGTTTTCAAATAATATTTATACAGTACATAAATAATGGAACATCTTTATACATTAGGAATTAAAAGATATGTATTACTTTTAAAAGTTTTTTAAATATGCCAAATTTTATGCAAAAACTCGATTTTTTAAAAAATTAATGATATTTTTTACATTTAAATGCAATGAAGTACATAAATACAGTGAACCCCAAAAGTGTTCGTACACTTG
This sequence comes from Trichonephila clavata, assembly GCA_019973975.1. Lineage (NCBI taxonomy): Eukaryota > Metazoa > Arthropoda > Arachnida > Araneae > Nephilidae > Trichonephila > Trichonephila clavata. The sequence continues at coordinate 190,622 of BMAO01015707.1, forward strand.
CAGTTTCCTATAAAATTTAATGATTTCGACTAATAAAAATTAATGTATAGAAATTGTAATTTTTTTATGATATCTGCAACTTGTTCTTAATGGAATGACATAATAATTTTTTTAAAAATAGCATAACTATTATTTTTAAAAATTAATAATCAAAAAGCTCCTGAAAAATTACGCCACTAAAGTCTTAGAACACTTAACAAAAATCTCAACATAGCTTTAAATATTGTATTTCTTTCTTAATTTAGAACTTAATAGGATATCTTTTAGTGTCCACAACAACTTTTGGACATCTTGATATAGATTTAATGAGTTTTTGTAATTTCTGCATCGATTTACCTCCATGCTTCTGTGATTATTATTTTTACTTCCCATTATGTGTTTATGTCATGTTTTTTTTATTTTAAATCTAGTTCTCCCCAAATATGCTCTGCTGGGCTAAATAAATTGATTGAGGAGGTGTTTTCACAAAATTTTGGGCCAGTTATAAAGACACCAGCGGTGTACATTGAGAGCAGTACGCTTGGCTTCATTATCCTGTTAAAATATGAAGTCGTGTTCAATATCAAATTTTGGACAGACAATTTAAAATTTCTCTTTAAAATATTTGACTAGAGCTCATGATTCTCAATACCATCAAAAATTACCTAATTCTGTGGCTGATTTACGCCCCCACGCAAGAACACTTCCACTTCCATGGTTCATTCATCCAACTAGATTCTTGTGACTTAAGTTTCAGAAAATTCAAAATTGACAGGAAAGTGATTGGGATGACAGAAAATTCAACATTTTTGGTTCTGATGGGCATATAATAGTTTTAAAGGAAAAAATGAGGCATTTAATCCAGTGAATTTATGTGGAACAAGAGCTCCTCCACCTCCATGATTCAACACAGAGGTGTTCTTGCGGGGGAGGGGGGTTGTAAATAGGCTTCAGGAATTAGGTAATTTGGTATTTTTTGATGGTATTGAGAATCATGAGCTCTATTTAAATATTTTAAAGAGAAATTTTAAATTATCCTCTCAAAATTTGGATATTTCAGACGACTTCATTTTTTAACAGGATAATGACGCCAAGCGAACTGCTCTCAATGTACACTGCTGGTGTCTCTATAACTGTACCCAAAAGTTTGAAAACACGTCCTCAATCAATTTATTTAGCCCAGCAGAGCATATTTGGGGAGAACTAGATTTAAAATAAAAAGAAAACATGACATATAAACACATAATGGGAAGTAAAAACAATAATCACAGAAGCATGGAGGAAAATCAATGCAGAAATAACAAAAACTCAATAAATCTATATCAAGATGTCCAAAAGTTGTTGTGGACACTAAAAGATATCCTACTAAGTTCTAAATTAAGAAAGAAATACAATATTTAAAGCTATGTTGAGATTTTTGTTAAGTGTTCTAAGACTTTAGTGGCGTAATTTTTCAGGAGCTTTTTGATTATGAATTTTTAAAAATAATATATATACAATTTTTAAAAAAATAATTATGTCATTCCACCAAGAACAAGCTACAGATATAAAAAAATTACAATTCCAAAATATTAATTTTTATTAGTCGGAAACAATAAATTTTATAGGAAATTGCAAGTGTACGAACACTTTTTGGGTTCACTGTATATACACAGAGATTAGAGTTTGATTCATAACACAGATAGAACTAAATAAAACATGTTCTGAAAATTTAAATTCAATATCTTAAAAATATTTTGTGTAGGGATCAGCATCTGGTTTTGTTAACTCCAATTCCAGTTTACTAATTATGCTATAACTTTGCTTCTAGATATCATAGAAACAAAAATAGAGTGTTTTTGGAATCTTAAATGTATAGTCTTTAAAATAAAAACACAAAAGTAATTTTTGAAAATTTTCACCAAAACTGCGAATTTTGGGTAGTCACATATCTTAATGAAATTTACTTGATTCATAATAAGTCACATTGCTGATTTTTTGGGCACTTGCTTATAGGCAAATAATAATTTAAGTATTCCTTTGCAACATTGGAATAATTTTAGTTTTATTTTCATATTGAACTTTAAAATGGCTATTTCAAGAATACCTTTATTGTGACTATAGTGTTTTGTTTATTTGGATGAAAATAAATGAAGTATATATATCAGATTCTTTGTATTTAACCCAATATAAATATATTTTATACTTTTTCTCATTAAAGAAAGGTACAGAAAAGTTATATTCTTACCGTAAAATCTGGCATATCATGTATACCATTGTATTACATGCACTTATACTTTCAAGTAGCAATTTTTAATTTTTATGTTTATTTGCTGAAAATGTGCACCCCAATTTTCATGAAGAAACCTGAGATGTATGCGAGTCATGCTCTTAAAGTTTGAAAGTCATTTATTCTAAGCTTTAGTAAAAAATAGTATACATCTAGAAGTGCAACCCTTTAAGTTCATAAGGAATGCCATTTCTTTTAAATAACCATTATTTTGATCTATGTAGAAATCTAATTTTTTTTCCTGTGCTCACATTTTTTAAAGCTCGTATTTTTATACCTGGTATATAACGTGCACGCATAAAATTCAATCTTATTTTTTGTGTTAAAAGTTTGCACCATACACCAACCAGATTTTACGATACATATTACCACAACAATGCCAATGTTCAAGATAACGTGCCAAGTTGGTGACCCTGATTTTGCATGTGTCGTATGCGCCAGATTGACTACCATGTGTTGTATTACATATAATTTCACCAATATGGTTGCAATATTATGAAAGTACCAAAAATTAATACAGCTTGGGTACAAAAACTCCTGTATGCAGGTATGTTGTACACAAGTGAAAAAACATAAATCTTGGTACTTACGTATTATCACAACCAATTGGTGACATTATATGAAACAAAGCACCTGTTTGCCAATTCAGCACGTTCAACACACAGGAACTCGGAGGGTACTTGTGTATTTTTGCAACAATCGCTGACTCTAAATAACTCGCTGAGTTGGCCACCCCGATTTCCTATGTGTGGTACACACTGAATTGGCTGCCAGGTGCTTCATTTCATATAATATCGCTAATAGGTTGCAATAAGACGCAATTACCAATCAGGGTTGCCAACTTGGTGTGTTATTATTAGATTTGGCATCTGTTGTGATAATACGTAATTTGTTCAGTCTGACGTATTTGAACCACAATTAATTTAAATTATAGTTTTAAGAAACATGCTTTTTTATCAAACTAAAAAGTAAGAAATAAATCTTATATAAGAATAAAATGATTAACTAGAAAATTAATGTCATCGTGGTAAAGGCGTGGGGTCCTCTGTACTACATTTTTACACTAACTCTGCATTTTGGAATAGAACTAGTAAGAAATTATAACAATTGATATTGAGCACCCCACTCTTTTATATGCAGTTATTATTTTTCCAGTTTCAATTTTATTTTTTTCTGCTTTTTTCTTGGCATTTCTAAATACCTTTTGTTCTATTTCTTTAAATCCTGGCATTCATATTTTTCTAATTGGTTTTCTATAAAAAAAAGTACTTATGTTTTTGCTTCTTAATGTAATTCCTTTTTTGCCAGGAATAAGCCAATCTTTTAAATTATTGTCATGTTGAGTTCTTAGTGGGAGACCATCATCATTGATTGATGCCAAAATTTTTGCAGCGATTTCAAAACCACTTCTAAAAGATGTTTAATGTGTAGTGTACTGATAGCAAATTAGTTCCTGTATATATTGTTCCAATGTGTGGTATTTTTTTAACTATTGTTTTTATAAATGTGAAATTCAGGTAGACGTGCAATATTTATAAAAATTGTATTTTTTAAATCTTTTATCTTGTTTCTAAATTATGAATGCTTTATTTTTAATTTGCACTAATTTCATTTCTGCTTGTTACTACAAATCTTGATTTTTAATGTTTCCACTCATAATTTGTTTTAAATTTTGATATAGCTCTGAATTTTTTTTGTCATTATGTTCTAAATACTCATACAGGCATAGCATATCACTACATGTGTTATGCTAAATTTTGTAGATAGTCATTTCGAAAACTATATAATTATGAACAACCTTTGTAAAAATTTTACTCTAATGAGAACTTTCAAAATTCCTTTCAGAACCAGCTATCTATAAATTCTGCAGTAAATAATTTAGATGACTCGCATATCCTAACATGTAATTTATTTGAAACAACACTGTTTGAAAGGCATTTTCACTCACATTTTGTAACTCAAAGACATAATTTGATAAAAAAATTTAAAAGTTGTTTATTTATGTACTGTTACACACTTTCCTATATTTACAATGTATATTACACTAAAACATAATCTGTTCTGCACAAATAAGGATGGAGTTGACTATAATATGGATTAGATAGTGTTTATAAAAAAAAAATTTACTTATATTCTTGTTTATTTTTTATGTATATATGTATGTGTACAATTTCCAGAATAAATATTTCAGCAATATGATTTTGGTTTGTTTTATTTTTCTTGTTAACAGTGAATAATTGAAAAAAGGTATTGAAAATAAAATTCTGTACAGCAAGTAAAATTGCTAAATTATGATTCTATTGGTCCTTATGATGTTATTTTTTCTTCTGAATGGGTGCTGAAAACTTCTCTAAAAGCTCTTTCCATTAGGTTAAAAACTAAATGTTTTGTTAATGCAAAAATGTACTGTTAGAGTTGTTTTTACATTCTTCTAAAGACTAAAATTTTTAAGTATTTTAATTTAAAAAAAAACATTAACTTAAAAACTATTATATTTGTTTTCTTTGGTGATAGGAAAGTGTAAAATCAGTTGCTTTGACAAAAAATGAGCTTAGTTTGTAATATAGCAATGCATTTTCTTTATTTCCATGTGGATAGATGTTTCTATTTAAACAAAACAATTTATATAAAGAGTACTTACACACCTGGGCCTAATGAGTGTTACTTTAGTCAAAAGGTTTTTTTCTTCAGGTTACATAATATGTAAAAAAGCTATTTCTTTCTGGCATTGTTTTGAAATTTTTACTTAGAAAAATCTGTTATTTATCATAATGTTTCCTAGATATTTCTAATAACTTATTATTGAAGGGCTGAATTTTTTTAAATAAAAGTTAATTTTCTGCTTGTATATGATTTTAAGGAAACAATATAATGCTTCTAGAGAAACATAAATATAAATAATGAATCAAATTGCTTCTGGAACTAGTTCAAAATGCATACACATTTGTTAAACGATAACATCGAATTTATTTTTGCAGTTTTCAAAGATTTATATTTGCGGTATAAGTTCGAAGACATGCAGTTTGTGATCAAATAATAGTTGCATTTTTTTTTTTCGAAAAGTAATATTTTTGTTGATACTTGCGTATTGTCGCCACCGTATTGGCGACATTATATAAAACGAAGTACATGGTTGCTAATTCAGCGCGTAGGACACATGCGAAATCGTTACTGCCAATTTGGCGAGTTATCTTTAACTTAGGCACTTTCGCGATAATATGCGAGTACCTTTTTGTTACACACAATAAATGTAAAATGAATTTTGATTTCGAAGTTAAGTGTAAAAATTTCATGAAATGAAAATAAAATAATACGTAAGATGTAGAAAGTGAAAATTTACAACTCAGGTATCACATTTTTAAATCCCTTAAGATTTGGGTTAATAAATATTTTTCTGTTAAAAATTCATATTAGATACAACAGTACCGAAAATAAATGCTATACATACTCATTTTATTGTTTTAACTCATATTTGATACATTAACAAATTCAAATATGAGTGCATTATATACTCATATCGATCTTTCATTCTCAAAAATTTGATCCCGTAACAGGTTCAAAAATGAGAATGTACTTGTGTCTCCATATGAGAATATGCGATTCTCAGATTTGAGTAAGCGTGCATCGGAGCTATTTTGAGAATGTGAAGTATTCAAAAGTGAGCTGTTTTCTCTCAGTTTTGAACATCTTT
>BMAO01015708.1:0-13185 GCA_019973975.1 Trichonephila clavata
AAAAATGGCAAAAAGTAATGTTATTTATACTAATACTCAGTGGCATAGTTACCAATGGGCTAGGCAGTGCTCTGCACTGGATCCTGACCACCAAGCAAGACAAAATGGCAATAATTTCTCCCAAATTTAAGGTATACATATAAAAGTTTGAAACATAACTATAATCATGGCAATTCAGTTGAAAAATAATTTTGAACTGTAGGAATTCCCCCAAATTCTTTCTGTTGTTTGTTTAGTGTTGCGAGCTTCACTTATTAAAAAGATTTTTTTTTAATTTTTCTATAAACTGTTGTGACGGGTGCTTACGCGTTTCACTAACCTTCTCTCAAATTCTTTTAAATTGTATTTATTTTAACCAATCCCCGCTGAGAGCTAAAAGTGTGACTTATGCAAACAAGATAGTTTCGGGTTTAGCGAGTTCGAAAGAGATATAAAAGGGAGAAATGAAATGAAGAGATGAGGATGACTACGTGTTTTGATAGAGGAGTTAACTACGGATTGATTAAGAAGGTGATTCTAGGAGATTAGTTTAACTAAGTGAAGTTTGTTTGCTGAAGGAAGATTATTGAAAAAGATTCATTAATTCGGTTCGGACGTAACTGAAGATATCAAGGATTGAAACCGCTCTATAGATTCTTCAAGTAGTCAAGAATCCTGTCTTAAAGAGATATCAGGTCTGTGATTTTTATAGATTAGATTTAAATGCGTAGTTTGATTGTATGCGTTATTCCCCGTGGTATCAGTTAGTGTTCCGTCGTTCATAATTGAATTCTGATCTCACTCCACTATAATTTGTTGTTCTTAAGGTTTGATTAATATTTGTGTGTTTATCTATTAAGACAGATTAATAAAGGATATTGATTTATTAATTTAGTAGTTGTTAATTATGAATCCAACATACTCGAATTTAGATAATGTGCAAAGGGGAGTTAATAATCATAGGGGTAGTGAGAGACTACGACACTGGCGCCCAAACGAAATACCGGAATTAAGAGCAGGTGCAGGATTTAGAGTTTGCCGGAGTTATTTTTTTCGGGTAAAGAAAATGTGTCTGAGTTTATCTCGAATATTGATGACAATATAGCCTACTATGAAATACCAGCGAATCTAGCATGTGCGTATTTAAAAGGTCATTTAATTGGGAGAGCGTTAGACTGGTTTGAGGTAATTGGGTTCGAGTGTGTAAATGAAGAAGCGACTGCATTTGCAACGCTTAAAAAGAAATTGTCAGATAGTTTTCCGGTAATACGGAATAAATCAGAGCTAGAAGCTCAGTTTTTTTCATCAAAACAACGGAGAGGTCAAGCCCCGTCAGACTTTATTTTTCAGCTGTTAAAAATTCATAAAACTTTGGATTTGAATTATGATGAGTTAAAATTGATTGATCACATAGTAATGCGACTAGAACCCAAATAATGGATTATTTAGAAGTTCGAAACCCCACAACGAAAGCTCAATTGATAGAGTTGGTAGACCGGTATGAGGAACGTCATAGCTGCAGGAAAACCAGGGTTCGAGTAATAATTTTGCTAGACGAAGTTGGGATGTGAGTAGGAATCCTGAGGAAAGAAGGAATAATAGAAATTGGAGAGATACTGGGGTCGGAAACAGTCAAAATGATCAAAGAGGACTAGGCAGGGGTGCAAATAATTTTCTCGTCGTAATTATCAAAATCAGGGATTCGAGGGAGGAAATCGCTACAATCAGCCAAATCAGAGAACAGACCGGTATCAGAACCGTAGGATGGTGGTTAGGAAGGGTCCTAATGATGATTCGGCAAAGCAGAATTGGAGGCGTGTTGATTGCAACAGCGAAAGGCAAAGAAATGCCAATTTAAACTTCTAAGCGATCGTGTTGCGGGAGGTAAACGATCGCTAGTTAAGTCAAATCCTCCTATTAGAATTAAAATTAATTCATTGCGATTATCACCAGTTGAACTTCCGTATGTGCCGATTCTTTTGCATGATACATTTCTAAAAGCGCTCTGGATACAGGTGCGGAAAAGTCATTTATTTCAGAAAAAACATACCGATCATATTTTTCATTCTGTCCTATTAAGAAATCGTTAGCTGAAGTAGTTACAGCTCAAGGGTCACAATGCAGAAATTTAGGCACAGTTGAGTTAAGAATTAAAATAAGAGAATTTTCGAAGTTGTGGAAATTTCATGTGATTGCTGAGATGCAAGATCCATGCATCATAGGTGTTGATTTTATGTCACATGCAGAGATTACTTTTGATTTTGTTAAAAAATCGTTAATCATTCCGGATTCGCAAATTGAGAAATTGGCAATTTCGGACGAACCGGTACGGATAGATTTATTAAGGACTAAGTTAAAGGCAGGGCAAAAACAAAAGTTGGCGAAATTTAATGTAGAATGGGAACATCGCCCAGGTACGCAAAATTTAGTGGCTGATATGTTGTCTAGAAACCCGTTAGAAAGTAATGAAGAACCAAAGGTGTCTTGTGCGGTGATTAGATCGTTAGTATTATCGTCTAGAGAACAGTTGAGAGAGGAACAGAGAAATGATCCGGAGCTAGGTCATATATGAAGTATTTGGAAAATCCGGACGATAGTTCCATTAATGAATCAATCTGCAGAAATTGGTCCAATGACTTTAAAATAGTTGATGGTTTGCTATATTATGCAAAATATACAACCACACTAGGTGAATTAAGGGTATTTATACCTAAAACATTACGTAAAGATGTTATGCGAGAATTTCATGACTCGCCGATGGCAAGTCATTTTGGCAAAAAGAAAACCTACTTAAAATTAAAAGACGCGTGTTATTTCCCGTACATGAGGAAATACATTTATAAATATGTAGCAACCTGCGACCAATGCCAAAAAGTCAATTATAAAAACGGATTACCAGCTGGTCAGTTAATTCCGATAATAACGAATTTTCCGAATGAAATCGTATCTTTAGATTTGTTAGGCCCATACCCTGCAACTAGTCCAGAACGCTATAGATTTATTTTAGTAATTACAGATAATTTTTCTAAATGGGTTGAAATAGTTCCCTTAAGGAAAGCTTCGGCTAAAGCAATTGCCAATGCATTTTTTGAGAATTATATTGCGCGTTATGGAGCTCCTGTAAAATTAATTACCGATAACGGCCCCCAAATAATATCCGAAGTTTTTGAGCAAGTATGTCGCAGGTTGAACATAAAACACGTTAAAACTGTGGTATATCGTCCACAAGCTAATCAAACAGAAAGAGTTAATCGCACTCTTTTAAAAATGATTTCGAGTTTTGTCGCGGATAATCACACTAACTGGGATCAATTTCTGCAAGAGTTCGGTTATGCGATTAGGACAGCAGTACATGAGACAACGGGTAAAACACCGGCGGAATTATTTTTAGGTCGAAATTTAATCACCCCTTTTCAGAATTTAGTTATGGTAACTGATGGATCAGATTTAGTTTGTGGGAACATAGAAAGGTTGTTTGAGGAGGCTAGAGTTCATACAAAGCGCCAGCAAGAGAAGTGGGCGAAATATTATAATAAAAAGAGGCGTGAAAATAATGTGAAAGTTGATGATCTAGTATTAGTTCAAACTCACCCGTTAAGTTCAAAATGTAAGAAAATAGTGGGTAAATTTATGCCAAAGTTTGAAGGCCCATATAAAGTTCTGAGTGTAAAAAATAATAATAATTTAGTAATATTAAACTTTGAGAAAAGAATAACGTTAATGTGGACCAGGTGAGAATTTACCATCAAAGAGAAGACAGTGTTGCCGAGTCGGAAAGTGACAATAGTAGTGATCATGGTGCAGTGACATCAGTCAGGTCGGATGATGGGCAGTCGAGATTGGTGCAATCGGAGAGTGATGGGGGTTGTCGTAAAGGATCAAAATCAGGAAATGTAAATGGTAGTAGAGATATAGTTGCGAATAGACGCGATGGAGTGGAGGTGAGAAAGAACGTGGACGGACGGAATCTGCTGTTTCTTCGGGGGGGGGTGCAATTTCAGAAAAAAAGACCTTTCTGCACTGAAAGAGAGAAAGAGGAAGGCCAGACTCTTGGAGGGAAAACGTACAAAAGAAGAGACCAGAGGCCAGGTAGATCGCGAAAAAAAAAAAGATTTCCTCGTCAATGCCCTCTCGTCCCTCCAGAAAGCGGTATAGAAAGGTGGAAGAAAATAGTTTTGAAAGAGCAGTTCCAGGACCATCCCACAGATTCAAGTACAACAGACCTCATCAGGAAAGGAGCTGTCCATACAATCTTCGGAGCCGACGGCGAGTGGACAACAGCCACAAGTTCCAGTTCTCACACATGAAAACAACGCCTCAGCAGGAGCATATCAACTTCAACGGACTCGATGGAAGAGGAGACCCAGAAGGTTGGAGCGCAGAGTGGACAACCCTAGGACAAGGTCATCCAGCACAGAGGCCATGGTTGGAGACAAAGCCTATGAAGATTGGATCTAAAGACTAGCCAGGTTGTATAATTCTAATTTGTTTATTTTTCCTCTGACAGACAGTTCGGAGTATTTTCTATGTGGGCTAGTCTATTTTTTTTTTGTAAAATTAGCGTACAAAAGCGTCACTGAGTTGTGTACATTTTCATATCGGTTGAAAAGACTTTTGTATTTAATTTTTTTTTTTCCAAATTGTGGAAAAACATTTGTTGAATTGCAATTGTTTTGCTACACATTAAAGACGAGGCTTTATACGTGAGATTACTTGTATTGTTTGTTGTAATATATTCTATGTAAAAAATGTATATATTTTGTGTGTAATTATTAAGATGTATAAGTAGTGTCTGGTTTTTTGGCGCGGCGTAATAGGAATACTAACAAAAAAACATTAACAGCGCAGCGCGATTGATTGGAATTTTTGAAAATGAAACCAGATAAAGGTTATATTGTTATGAAACTATATATATATAATATAATGTATGCCATATTTTATGTCAATAAGGAAGTTGTATAAAAGTTCTGTGCATTTAATGTCATGTTTTAGAAAAAATTGACAAGGTTTCCTTTCAGGGCAGCAGTCCCTGAACATAGTGATGCGATGAAAACTTTGATGTCGTGAGAAGATATTAATGTAAAATTTTATTTATATTAGCACTTAAGTAAAGTGCATGATCAGGGTTTTTTCCTGGAAAGGTTTTCCCCTGATCTTCGCCCGAATGGGATGCACTGTAGGGATTGTAAATGTGTACAAGAGCAATAAATTGAGTGGAGTACCCCTTTTGAATAGTCATTTCTGTGTGCTAGTTTAATTACAGTTTCTAACTTAGAGAGTTAAAATTTTCTACAAGTTCAGTATTTTCAGGCATTATAAAGTTCGTGAGTTAACTTTCTACAAGTTCAGTATTTTTAGGCATTCTAGATTAGTTAAAATTTTGTGCAGGTTCAGTGTTTTTCAGATGTTAGGTAAATTAAGCGAGTTCTTGCAGGTCGTTTAGACCTTCAATAAGTCACGCTTTTTTTCTCGGAGGGGGTTGTGACGGGTGCTTACGCGTTTCACTAACCTTCTCTCAAATTCTTTTAAATTGTATTTATTTTAACCAATCCCCGCTGAGAGCTAAAAGTGTGACTTATGCAAACAAGATAGTTTCGGGTTTAGCGAGTTCGAAAGAGATATAAAAGGGAGAAATGAAATGAAGAGATGAGGATGACTACGTGTTTTGATAGAGGAGTTAACTACGTGATTGATTAAGAAGGTGATTCTAGGAGATTAGTTTAACTAAGTGAAGTTTGTTAGCTGAAGGAAGATTATTGAAAAAGATTCATTAATTCGGTTCGGACGTAACTGAAGATATCAAGGATTGAAACCGCTCTATAGATTCTTCAAGTAGTCAAGAATCCTGTCTTAAAGAGATATCAGGTCTGTGATTTTTATAGATTAGATTTAAATGCGTAGTTTGATTGTATGCGTTATTCCCCGTGGTATCAGTTAGTGTTCCGTCGTTCATAATTGAATTCTGATCTCACTCCACTATAATTTGTTGTTCTTAAGGTTTGATTAATATTTGTGTGTTTATCTATTAAGACAGATTAATAAAGGATATTGATTTATTAATTTAGTAGTTGTTAATTATGAATCCAACATACTCGAATTTAGATAATGTGCAAAGGGGAGTTAATAATCATAGGGGTAGTGAGAGACTACGACACTGTTACTTGAAATTGCCATGAAAAATCTCACCACACTTATTATTACATGTTACATAACATACACAAGAGGCAGTTCCTGCCTAGTTACATTCTATTTTTAATAACAATGATTCATACTAAGCTAGTTTCCTGTTTCAATATTTTGCAGTCGTCTCGTATCTGTAATAGACTGATGTAATTTTGTCCCCCCCCCCTCCTCTGCAGAGGTTTCTTTTTTAAAAAAATAATTATAATGTTTTATTGTATCTTCATGTTCATGCATATTTTTTGTATCATTTCCTGTCTATCTCAGCGGACTATTTTGTAGCTCTAAGCCAGTGATTCCCAAAGTGGTCTATATAGACTCCCACGGGTCCATGTCAGTAAAAAAATAATTTAGGGGTCCATAGGGTGTAAATGGGGGTCTACGATACTGGCTCTCATTAAACCAAATCGTGACTAATTTTTAAAGTTTGTATTCAAGTGTAAATCAGATTTTACTTTTTAAAAAACTTATTTACTAAATGTAATGAGGCTCATTTGCAGTTATATTGTATTAAAACAAGCATACATTTTTATTAAAACAAGAACCATCATTTCACATACACACAGTTTTTCTTGCCAGAATTAAGTTAAAAGAGTATATTACTTTCTCATTTTGTCACAGACAATCCACCAGGAAGATGTTTTAACCCACGTTCAGCATTTAAATGTAAATTTTGAAATTGCCAAGAAAGAGCATATAGTAAACAAAAAATATAGCTTTGTATATTTAAAATATTGAGAAATTGTTACTTAATAAAATCCAAGCAAGAAAGGGCCCTCATTTTTTTTAGCACTAGGGCCTTTGGTTTCCTAGCTATGCCACTGCTAATAGTATTAGTTTATGCACTCACTTCCAAAAGTTAAGCACGCAGAGGAAAATGCTGATTTCCGGAAGCCAATCAGGATTGAAGAGGATGCAATTTACTGCAGAGGTAGATGGAAGTATGCAAATATGTTAGGTAACAGCCAATCATGCTTTCATGTCAAGAAATATGCAAAAAGAGCAATCTTATAAGAAGCCAGCTTTATGAAGGGTTACAGAAGTTGATTGTAAGTGCTGATAGAAGGTGTTTAAAACTATCGTACAATTTGTTTTCAAGACATACATGTTTCTACGACTTCCAGAAAACGAATGGAAGATTCTGAGCGCTGGCGTGCTGTGGGGCACATTGAAGCAGGGCAGTCGATCATAGATGTTGATCTTTTCTTCGGCGTTCATCATTCTGTAATTTCACGTTTATGGAGCCAATTCCAAACCACACAGACAGTTGTCCAAAGGCGGCCGCCCAAGGGTTACAACCCCCGTGAAAGATCGATATATTGCTATTGTAGCCAAGTGGAATCGCAGAGCAACCTCCACATGTGTGACATCAATGGTTACAGCGTCCATTGGTAAGGCTATGTCTGCCAGCTACTGTACTCCGAAGATTACCTATGAATGGACTGTATGCCTGGGTACCTCGAGTTTGTGTTCCTCTATCCGTGCAGTCAAGAGGAGCACGATTAAAGTGGTGCCGGGAATATGGCAATTGGACTGTGTCTGACTGGGGCAATGTCATGTTTACTGATGAGTCAAGAAGAATGGCGATTGCTTAATTCTGCGGTGGTTGACCACCTAATTGAAAGCCTGGCCAGAAGGTGTAAACTTGGCATACAGATGAGGGGGGATCACATACCCTATTAATGTCCTTTTTTTCATTTTATGCTGTTTATTTTCACTTTATACATAATTCTGTTTAAGTCTCCAGTATGACATTATCTGATAACTTACAAAAAGTTAATATTGTTTTCATTTCTGTATATAATTATTGATTTTGTTTTATGTATAAATATATATGCTACTTTACTGCCAAATTTTGTGTCAATCAAAGCAGTATTTGTTGATTTTTTTGCATTTCACATCTTCATGCTTAACTTTTGGAAGTGAGTGTATTTTATCTGACTGTGCATTTCCCATTAGCTAACTTTAGTTTTGCATAATAATGTATTTTAGAATTATAAATTATTCATAGTTACCTTATGGAAAATAAGATATTTTATTCTTTTGGGTATATTTCTCATTTGAGTGAATTTTTTAAGTAGATTGCTGTCGTTATTTAAAATGTTATGAAATTTTTTACTAGAAAATGATAAATTATATTTCAAGCATAAAAGGGTTTTCAAAGTCTACACTTTATTTGCCATAGAAAAAATGCATTCCTTTTGCTCGTGAACAGAGTGATCTTAATTTGGAATGATTATGAACTATAAATTTTGGTGGCTTTTTTTTTTTTACAGTGATGATTTTAAATGAAATAAAGCCTAACAGGTAATATCGCCTGGTCCTGAATGGGTAAAGTGATGCTAAACTGTCACCTGAACACAGTAAGAAAATACTTTTTACACAGATAGTTTCAGGTACATATAGTTATTATATGCATATCAATAACATTGACATATATAATTGTGAATTTTAATTTATATAAAGAATTTCATCACAATTTACGGAAGATATTTTTTATTCATTTGGAATACATAATTTGCAATGGATTCCAGTGCTTCATTTTTGGCTTCCGCTGGATATTTTTTAATGCTTTTAGAGCAAAACTCGAATAGATGATCTTCTGGGTCAGTTTCTCCTCCTATCTTCATCAATGCAGCATCGATTAACTCTTCTCTTGCTCTCTTTCTTTTTTTAGAATTCGGTGTTTTGTCTTCTACTTGCTAAATAATAAACATCTTATTATTTCCAAAATAATTTTTTAAAAGTAAATATATTTAGCCTTTTTAGTTTTCATTAAATAAGGAAATGGCACATTTAACCACAATGAAATCCACACATCATGGTGCAAACTGTGGATAACCTTGAAGTTTTACCTGGCCCATTGTAAATTTTTTAAACAGTTCAAGTGAAGATGTTATATATATACATCTGCAAAACAGGGCAACCACATATGAATATGAATAAATTGTTGTGAAATGCTTTACATTTACATAAATTGGGGGGGTGGGGTGCAGTTTGTTACCTTTATTCAATGCATTAGTATTAAATAATTTTCAAAATATACGAAACTTTAAAATAATACAAATATTTTTTTTAAAAAAATCTAATTTCAACATGTTTTGAAATAACATTGTAGTTAAAATCCAGGAAACTCAGCATTTCTGAAAAAGGCCAAATCTTTTCGCGCCTTTGCTTCGCTTCCACTTGGAAATGCTCTAACTTTTTCCTTACGATATCGATCCCTTAGGACCTTAAATCTGATTTTACACACATCACCTAAAATAAAGAAAATTTAAAAAAATAGTTCTACATATATTAACTCAATTGGACAATTAAATAATGTGAAAAAAGAACTATGATCTAAATATAACCCCCATACAAAATTTATCTCAAAATATTATTGTTTGTGTTGAATATGAGCACAAAATTAATATGCTCAACACAATTAGTCTAGACTAGTTTATCAATCTTTTTTTTTCTGTAGGTAGCCCACCTGAATATAAAAAAAAATGTGAAAGATATATTTTGCAAAAAAAAAAATTTAGTGACCAATTTCATTAAATATCTGACCATTATGGATAACTAAAAAAATTGAATATTTTTCATTAGTTTACAGCAATGCAATCACATTAAAGAATCATTGTGAGTAATCATAACAATTGTAGTTAATAAAACAAAATCTAAAATAGTACAAAATAGTTTTCATACTATAAAATCTAAAATACACTGTATTTAATACACACATTTCAACTTTCTTGAATATATCAAAACCATGCTACATAAATTAACCCTAAATATATATGTTGTAAGTCTAGGAAGTATTTTTTGAAATAGTTACTTTTATTGCAAACACATATAAAACTTTTTTTTTTATGCTCTGTTTTTAAAAAAGTAATTTTTATTAAGAAACTTGGTTTTCGAAAAGTGTTTCAAATGTTATATATTACATATGTTTTTTTTGGAAATGGGTTGTCGTACTCAAGGATTCATATGATCTCGAACATTTGCTTAATTATATTTTTGTGATGTATTTTATATATATTTAAATATATATATATTGGCGTTACAGATTTTTTCCCAGTATACGAATATATAAAATATTGTTTTATATAGTTTGTATTTAATTACACAATTGCTCAACATTCAACCAATCGTCAACTTTTTCCAAGAGTAAAAGATAAATATAATGTAAAAAATTAATCTTACCAGAAAGTCCTAAGGATACTCCAATTTCCTTCCAGGCATTTTCTCTCATAATTTTATTTTTGTGATTTTTTATTTGCCAAATCGTACAAATGAGAGTATTTTTGTACTTCTATTATTAATCTCTCGTCATTATTGGCCATATTTATATAGAATTTGTATTAAAGTTTTCGCAAAAAGAATGATCAAAAATATCTCAAACAAATATTGCGCTAAAACGATCATAAAAATTCCAATTCGGTTATAAAAGCATTTTCATCTGTGATTGGTTAAGAGTGCGTCATGTGACTAAGCTATGCACGCTCAGACGCTTGAAGTTAACTTATTTTTAAGGTTAAAAAAGTTGCGATCACAACTTTTTCGACTGCCGGAGATGAAGTCTCTGATTGGCTAGACGCTCAACGCTTCACGCTGACTGCCTTGGTGTGAATGCAGCTTTAAGGGCAGAAATGTTTCTCTCGTGTATCGCAGGCGGTGGTACGTTCACGGAAACTTAATTTTTTCTCTTTTTTCACCCTAAATTTTTTGCACCCTCGGCACGTGCCTAGTGTACTTAAGCTGAAAAGCAACACTGAGCTTACCGATATTAAATTAATTCCAAATGGGGAAAAGATTACCTTCTTTTTGAATTACGTCAAAATACCCACCAAAACCTAGCAATAGAGTCACTTTGCTAAGGTGACGGCTTAAGTTTGCTTCCGGGTTGTTGACCTAAATTTGAAGATCAAACTGAAGTGGCTTGAGCAGTTTGTAATCGCAACTTTCATCTGTCAGCGGCGGCTGATATCGTTTTCAGTTTCGTTTAAAATCGTCATTATCATGCGCTTTTAATTTTCTGAAAGGGTTTGTTTGAATCATTTCAAATATCACCGTCTCTTATTCCAAAGGAAAGTTTTTGTACGATCTCTCTGCCGTCAGTAATAATTCATCATGTCTCAGGTTTGTATCTTGATGTATCAATGTTTTTTTTTTTTTTTAAAGTAAAGTAATTAAATATTCTTATGTCATGAAAAATAGTTTCTGAAGAAGTATCACATTGAGTGGGTGTGCCTAATTGTGTTACGAAGTTAATTTCTATTAACCTTACTTGAATATAATCGAGGTTATATATAAGTTTCAATTTCAAATGTCGAAATCATTTTTTAAAATTTTGTGTTGTTTCTTAACAGTTTTTAAATAACATTTTTTAGAGAATATGTAAAACGAATCATGTACAATTGTTAAGTTTCTGAACAGATAATTTGTGCAATTTCATTTTTTGTAGTTTTGAATGGAATAATTTCATGTAAAACACACAATTTCATAAAACCATCCAAATATCTTAATTTTTGTTAATGTGGAATAAAAATTAGAACTTACGTATTATCGCTACCTATTGGCGCTATTATATGAAACGAAATATATGGTTGCCAATTCACGCGTACGACGGATAGGTAATCGAGGAGGAGGTAATAGGAGTTAATGGTAGTTGGCGATTGTTGCGATAATACGTAAGTGCCCAAAAATGTCCGAGTGCAGTAAAATCCGGTTTATATTGCGCACTTTTAACACAAAAATTATAATTGAAACATTTTTCTTTCTGCTTTTAGAAGCTGAATCTTTCATTAATTTGTTCTGAACGTCTAAAAATTTATTTTCCTCAATGGAACTTCGATTCCTTCTTTTCGGAATGTTCTTAAATCAAAAAGTTAAAAAAAGAATTTTTCGTTTTTGATCTTTAGATCTCAATTTTTACTTATTAGAATGCTCTTCATTTCCGATTTTTAGAAGCCGAGATCTTGCAGAATTTGCTTTTATAACGTCTGTAAAATTTCTCTTTCAATTCCTTTTTTTTTCTCCGGAATGTTTTCCTTTACTACTTTTGAAAAGTTTATTTTTCATGGAATTGTTCGGAAATTAAAAAAGTACCTATTGTTTTCAGAAGCTAATATTCAGAAGCTCATATAATTTATTAAAGCTCTAATGTTTTCCATTTTGCTCCTTCGCACAAAAACGCCATGTTTTTCCCAGTTGGCCTGAACTCGACTTTGAAAAACGCGCTTGGCGCCATTTTGGCGTGACTTGAAAAAAAATCTTCGCCAAGGGGTGTGCTATAATAGGAATTTACCATGGCATCACCATGTTCCCACACAGTGTTGTCTTCTATGCTGTCCAATGCATTTTTAAAGTTTTTTTAAAGAATGTTTTTGCAGAAGAATATAAAAGAATTATTAAAGACTTAAATATTTGCAAGCAAAAATTAAATATTTGCAAGAAAAAGTTATATCATTTTGTTTATGCTATTGACATATCTGTTTCAATCTGTGTAAAATTTCAGTGACCACCGCTCTGTTTCCTATCTTTTTCTGGATAAAAAAAAATAACTTCCTTTTGTATCATAGTAAACTTCTCTTGATGCTATTACAGATATTGGTACTTGGGGGGGGGGCGTATAGCGTCACATAGCAAAATTTCCTACACGGTGAATCATGCCAAGATATCAAGAGAACAAATATTCTTTAAGTGTCTAATTGAAGAAAAACAATTCTTGTGGTGCAATTTTGGCTGTCGTGATGCTAATATGTAGGTACCAGATATATTTGATGTTTAGGGGATTAAAAAAAAGCATACACGGAAAAATTTCCTAAATACGAGCAGACAACTAAGATTTCAATCCTGTGTTATATTTTCAATCCAGGATTAGGATTGAATTATTTATGAAAAATACTTACACATTAGCTAAGTTGAAAGTACTTAATAAAATTGAAAATCTAATGAAATAATTGGTGTAATATTATATTGAAACAAATCAAAACAAAATTTAATTCATCATGAAAAACAAATAAAAAATGGTACATAATT